>JBBPDA010039484.1:0-14519 GCA_037974385.1 Arnoldichthys spilopterus
AGAGAGAGAGAGAGAGAGAGAGATTTTAAAGTTTAATTTTATCCAGGTAATATTTATTTATGATGAAAAAAGGCCTGATTCAAACTTCAAGCAATTTATTTGTTATATACATGGTTATAATATATCACTGTACATATACTGTGTATATACATACACTTACATATTATAAATAGAAAATACGAATCTGGAATATATACAGGTATATTCCCACTGCAGTTGTCTTCAGTCACCCAGATACTTATTTTATCCTTCTCTTTTTTTCCTTGACTTGATTTTGCTGTGTAATTTTACTTTCACCCAAGTCTTTATTGAGTTTTTTCCTCATCGTTATCAGAAGTGTTCCTCTGTTCTCTCCACCAGCACTTACCTCATCACAGATCTTCTGAACTTCATCATTTGCGTCCTTCGCTTCCGTGGTCCCTCCACACAGCAAAGGCATTTTTAAAAGAAGTGAGTAAAGTGTAAAAAGAAGAATAACTTAACTCTCCTCCAGCACAGCTCCTCTGTAGCCCCTGTAGGTGTGCACAGACCCACCTAAATAGTTCGTTCTCGCTGTGCTATTTCCCGTCATATGACATGTGACTCAGGGAGAGACCAACCCTATGACTAATAACCGCGTGATTTGCGGTTAGACAAAACGTCACAAAACTATAAGCTGTTTGTAAACATTTATTTAAACACGTTTAGATATCGCTGAGAATCGGAAAAGTATTTAACGCAGTTTCTTTATGATATCGAGACACCCCCCTCCATAAAATGGTTTGATCCGTAGGCGGCCACGTTGAGAGAGTATTGATAGATCTACAAATACTAACCTTTACAAAGCAGCTGCTCATCTCATATACAGATCAAACATATTGGACAGCAAACACCTCGTGACTTTCTACTCCTACCAATATGCATTTTTCTGCCTTTAGCGCACACGTCTTTGTCATTATTTCATTCTCCGTGTCAGCAGTTTGCTGCACTGTGAGTTTTAGCCCTTCTTACAGGCCTTGAGCTAAAACCCACCTCATCACAAATTCTCTGAACCGCTTCATTGGCATCCTTGGCCTCTGAGGTCCCTCCTCGCAAAGGCATAATAATAACTGCGATGAGACCTGATCTGCAGTGATGCTGCTTTCCTGAAGCATCGCTTACTGCGCATTATATTCATCCCTGTCACGTGCCTCAGGCGATGACTCATTCTTTGCGTAGGAATATTCGCAGATCTCCAAATCAAATACAGCTGGAAAAATGAGCTGATATGTTCATATAAGTCAGGACTGTTGCTTAGAGTCTGCCCAAAAAAGCAGTGTATGTCTTTTCTTCACACTAGTTCTGAAGAGTGTCGATACATGTGGATTGTATGAAGATTAGTAAATGTATTTGTCATTCTGTTGCACATTATGTCAGTGTTTCATCAGGGTTTGTTTTGATTTTGCCTCTGTGAGTGGTGTGAATGCTCTATTACAAATGACCACAATGGGAGCTCACAGCATTGCACCCATAGTGGTCATATTGTTGGCCATTGTTTTCTATATAGTTGGCATTGTGGTCAATGTGCTTGCAGCATAAGGGACTGGTGAGTTAGATGAACTGATATTTTACAGAGAGCTGAAATTTAGGCAAACAAGCAGTAAAATAATTACTGATCACTGATGTCAAAAACTTAAAAAATAATTTTAAATTGTAGCTCTTCTGTGAGAGCAGACCAGACGGGCTAGCCTTCACTTCCAACGTACATCAGTAAGCCTTGGGTGCCCATGACCCTGTCACAGATTTACTAGAGGCAAACTTGCCATAGACATTTTAGAGGGCACTAGCTCAAATGAACACACCCACTTAGGGACACAAAAATTAATGAATTGAATACATTTTCAACCAAAATACAGTGACAAAAACAAACAAAACTATAGACTATATGACCACTGCTGGGTGCTCATAATTACTCAGAATTCTTTCACTAATTCATTATTAGTGGCATAAGTCTCATTGCTTCAGAAACAACAACAATAATAAACTTTATAAAACTGCAGGCAAAATCTATCAGTTTAACCATACAGTTTCCACAGTTTCTCATAGCTGCAGCTCTTTTCCTCTTCTGATGATTTATGTTATGTTGTTAAATCATTTTATATATGTTTCCATTTATTTTCCATTTATTTCGTATTTTCACACCTTGTTTATTTATATGTGTAATGTGCCATACAATGCGATTATTATTATTATTCGTAGTAGTAATAGTAGCATAGTAGTAGTTCTAATGACCCGGTGAGTTTCTGTTATTGTCCAGCAGGTGGCGCTGCTTACAGCTCTTCCTAATGAAACCAAGCGTGAAGAAGAACAGACGAATGGGCGGGAGAGTTTGTTTTGTTTTTGTTGGGCTTGTCTGAATTGATTTAATGTTCATGTAAAAATTGTAAAACACCTTAACATTTTATCGACACGGACATGGCCGCACTTTCCGGTTAACGTGTTAATAAAATAGTAACTATTGACTACTGTTGGGAATTTCCAACATTAAAACAGCAGTTGCGGACACCGACCCAGCTAACCAGGCTAAACATAGCGAATGACTAGTTTGCTTAGCTTAGCTGGCTAACAGCTCGGCTAACGGGTTTTATTGTCTCGTCTTCCTCCCGAAATGGACCAAAAGATGATGAAACTGGTGAGTCTTACTCTGTTTAATCTACAATGTAGTTGACTGAAGAATTTGGCCGTAGCATTTTATTTTGCCGCGAAAAGAAAACGTTATTAGCGTGTTGGCTAATGCAAGTTCGCTCACCCAACGTAACGCACTGCTGAACGTGTTGTGGACATGGGCTGCAGAGGTGTGTTGCTGCTGGACAGCTCCTAGACGCACCTCCACAGTTTTTAAACAAATGTTTTATTTTTCACTTTGTCGTTTTACGCCCAAACGTGCGGGTTGACCTCGCTGATGATTCCGCGCAGCTGGCAACAGCGCCATAGAAACGTATGGTCAGTGAAATGGGACACACTAGAGCCGCACAAGAGCTTAAGGTTACCGTGCCCAGTGCCAAGAATACACCAGCATTTCACTTTGGAGCAGCGATAAAGCTTTTTACCTTTGTAATGAGTACGAATTGCGTTTGCGATCCAGACCTAATCATTCAACATCAGTACCTGACCTCACTGAATGCAGTCAGACCCTTGCAGCATCATCACAGCATCTAGTGTGAAGAATCCTTAGAATAATAGTAGCTGCTGCTGCTGCAGAGGGGCCAAACTGCCTATTCACATTGTAATATTAATAGATTTATATTGTGGAAGCAAATGTTTAAAACCTTTAGGAAATATCGTGTTTGTTGACAGGCTCAAGGTTTCTGTTGTTTGATACTTGTTTGGTATTTGTGTGCACAAACAAATAAAATAGTGTTTGTAAGTTACAGTATAATTTTAATAATGTCACTAACGTTGTGAATGTCTTTAGGGGAGAGCAAAGAAACAGCTCCGTTACATCCAAACGGAGGGGAAGTGAGTATATTACTTTTACAGAGGCATCTGTTGTTTGTACCCTATGTATTTTGATGTGAGTGTTGTCATGAAAATTGTAGATTTTTTTTTAAAGAGCAGAGTGGTTAAGTATTATGAGACATGGATATCACAAGCCCTGCATGATGAACACATTATTTTGTTAATATTAGAAATAGTTTACTAAAGTGTCACTAGATCACATCAGATTTTTTTTTTTTGAAGTTTCAGTTGTGAATTTTGTTTCTTTTCCAGGGCATGTATGCTAAAAATAAACAATGTCTTCACGCTGAATGACTTGGACAACATTTTCGATGATTTAGGTAAGCTGTTATTTATTTGAGTTGTCTCCTGTCATTTTTTTATGCACTTTGTGAATGGTAAATTTGTATGTAGCCATTAATACTTATGTGATACTCTTAGATTCTGCATCTGATTCACTTACGCCTCAGCTCTCTCCGGTGCCCAAGAGTGATGAATTGGTGCAACAAGAAAGAGGAGACGACTTGCCAGATCTTAAGCCCTTTGGAGTCGAGGTCAGATTCCTGAAGCATTTCATAGTGTTTTATTAGAGATTATCTTTTAACTCTGCTTACAAACTTCATCATGATAAATCTGCAGGAATCTGTTAATAAGCAGTGCTCTTATCTGAATCTAAAACTTGTTCTGTCTACTCAAAGTTAGGAGTGTAAATCACATTTAATCACAATGAAATCCCATCCGATTATTTCTTCCAATGATCCCCTACATTTTCAATACCTCAAAATTTGCAGTGATATAATTCGGTTCAGTGCGATAACGGTTGATTTGGTTCGATGCAAGGTTCTGCAGTCAGTATGACATGATTTAAATTTGACACAATCTGCTTCATTTTCATGATCTCACACATGCAAACACATTATAATGTGAACTTTTTATTATTAAAGGTAAATTGCAGCAGTGTTACGCGTTATAAGCAGAAGCAGCTTCCCTGTACAAAACACTACAAATTAAGAAGAATTAATTGGAGTGAATCAATTTTTATGGGTCACATTAATACATTGGTTCTTGCACTGTTTTGGTCGATGCATCGATACAGATCGACTCATTGTTACACCCCTTCTCAAAATATAGATCCTGATCATTAATATAGGTGTTGATTGTTTTGCCTGTGTCTGCAGTTACTATTTTAAGGTTTATTTTATGTCTGTCTGTAAATATATTTAAATATAGGAATCACAAAATATCTTTATTAATCCCTGGACTTTTCTTTTTAGGAGCCTGAGATTTTGGCTCCAGAAATTTGCATTCAGGAAGACCATTTAAGTGAGAAAGGTATGTTTTGCTAGTTTTCAGAATGGACTGGCAGCAGAAAAAAATGTGATGCGGCTTTCTGTGGCTGCAGTTACTGTGTCAGATAGTTTACACTTTACCTAGTGACTCACTTACGTGGTTTCCTCCCTCGTTTCTTGCTTACATCAGAGAGCCCTTTTAAGGAGATCGCTCCCATTAAGACATCCAGCCCTATTGATCTGGATCCAGTGGGGGATGGAGCAGGGGACACAGAAAGGCAAGAAACCTCCCCTATACTTTTTGGTGTTGAGGATGAAGCGCCAGCTGGGGGCATCTTGAGCAAATCACCGCTGAAACAGACGTCCGAGTGCCCAGAGTTAATCCTGCAAGAGTAAGAAATTTAGAAAGGATATCTAAAACAATCACAATAGATTAGTTAAAAATGTGCTGATATCATGTGCATAACTTCTTTGTTTTAAAGGGACAGTGAGTCCCTGGTTTCTCCACCAGCACGGTTGGACTTTGGAAAGCCCGCTAGAGAGGATGCTGATTCTGTAAAGAGGTTAGTTATTTGGCTTATCCAGTGCTGTTTATTTGTTTGCTGAAGTACAACACATACTTAGAAATGCAACAAAATTTTGGCCACTGAAAGTTAACAGCCAGTTAATTAAAAATAACCTTTTTGTTTTTTATCAAAAAGGAAAATTTTTAAAAATGTGCGAAAATGTACTAGGCTTGCAGTGAAGTGTCTAAATGTATGATCTGAAAAATGATTTAAGTGCTAATGACAATGACACATGGTGATTTAAAGGGCATTTTCTTGTTTTTTTCCATGAGGTCCACTTGTAGTATTGTAACATTTTCCAAGTTTCCTGTATTCTGAGAATTAAAAAGGCTGTTTTTGTTAACATGTCTTTAAAATTGATGTATAGTGGTGCTCAAAAGTTTGTGAACCCTTTAGAATCTTTATATTTCTGCATAAATATATCCTAAAATATCATCTGTTTTTCTTAGATGTCATAGCAATAGATAAAGAAAACACAATTAAACAAATGGCACAGCAATATTATACTTGGACATTTATTAATTGAGGAAAGTGATCCATTATTGCATATCTGTGAATGAGGAACAAGGGGAGATTGTCCAGTTAAGTAACCCCTGATGGGATTTGGAAGTCTATAATAAAAAAGAGAAACTTCTGAGCCAAATTTTAAATTATTGAAAAAAATAAGGTGATTTTATGCCTTGAATGACAAGTTCTTTATTGTTGAGGATGCTAGACTTCATGGCACAGCCTATAGCCTACATACTGTAATAAACATAGTTTGTTTTATGAATTTTTTTTTGTCAGTGTTTCTTGGTTTCAATTTTTGACCCTGTGTGTCCTGATTTTCAGTTTTGCATAAGGAAATTTTATTTTGCTGCATCACTAGATATTTGATTTTGTAAAACCTCACTTAATACTTTTGTACTTAAAGATGTTTGCCTGTGCAGTCTCCAACTGTACCAGCCCAAGAGTGCCAGACCTCAGCACCAGAATCAAGAGAAGAGCCACAAATGTAAGTAAGCTATGTTACGCGTTTTTGCTAGAAAATGTTGAGATACATACGTAATAACATATTTAATACATTAGAATATTCCTTCATGTGTTGTTTTTATTGTCAGGGATGGGAGGCCAAGTCGGTCGCCTTCCGTCTTAGCTCAGAACAGTCCTCCTGAATCACTTCAAGAGGAACAGCCTAAGAATCAGGAACCAGAACTGAAGTTGGACGCGAAGGTCAAAGAATCATCTTTTCAGGAGAAGCTAAGAAACGCCTTTCAGTCCAAAACCTCTTGGTGAGTTAATATGAGCTGAATGTTTTTAAACAATCATTTTTAATGAGATTTTTTTTTTCATTGTATATTGTCCTAACATTTTCATTTGGCATACATTTTGTTTGTTTAATTGATTCATTTTAGGAAACAAGAAGCACAGAAACCGCAAGCTCGGGCTCCTTCTCCACTTGAACTGGAGGATGTTTTCATGATCTTGGAAGACGACGCACCCATTTTATTTACCATTCCTAGGAAGCCTGACACTTGTCAGAGAGACAAACGTCCACCAGGAGCTCTTTCTGCAAAGCCAGATGGTAAGACTGCAGAATCTCAGGTTGAATTGTCTTCTCCCGAGCTGAGAGAGGATGGAAATGAAAACGAAGATGAACCTGACGCTGCAAAATCAAAGAAAGCAAAGACAAAGCGTGGAAAGACTGTGATTGAAGAAAGTGATTATCCGGCTGATAAAGACTCTGTGGCTCAAGCAACTTCAGAAGACGCGACAGATCCTTTAACTGGAGCTGATGAAGTCGTGCCAGTTTGTGAGCACTCTTCTATTCCCGAGACAAGTGAAGATGCTAATATGCCTGGTATGTTCATGTTAGGATTTACCAAGTTTTACCAATAACTGTTTTATTAGTATTTTACACTTCACTTCAAATAAGACATTATTTGGTCATATCTGAAAAACTCTACTCCCACAAACAGAAATGTTTATTTCATTTAGTTTTTTTTGTCTGCAGTAAGTAGCAGTTCCTCTGGAAATCAGTTTGAAAACGAATATCACGGTTTTCTTTTTGTAGAAAGTGAGTCAGTTATTGTTTCTTTTTTATAGGTAAGCAGAAAAGAAGATCCAAAATGTCACAGTCTGATAAACATAACAAGAAAATTGGAAAAGAAGACAATCAGGCTAAAATTCCTGTTGAAAAGCCTGCATCTAAAATGAAAAAACCTGCCAAATTAACTCGTGATAAAGGCCAAAAAGGACAAGCATCAAGTGTGAAAAAGAAACCCAGCACAACAAATTCTGCTATAGAAGAGCCAGTGGGTCAGACCTTGGGTTCAGCAAAATCAAGCACGCAGGGTAATGACAACACTACTTTGAATAAACAGGTGCCTATAGCACAGGAACAGGCGAACAAGCTCTGTAGTAACACCGAACCACTTCTGGAGCCCACTGCCCAACCAGATGTGCAGAGCACCACTGCAGGTTAGATCTTTATTCACCTGTGCTTTCAGTTATGCTGTAAATGCTAAAACTCTGCAATTATTTACTTTACTTTATTCAGTGCATGGCTTATAACAAGCATTTAGAAAGCTAAAATTATGAATTAGCTCAGTTTGTTAATTACGAAAACATAATTCACATAAACATCTGTCAGCATTTTTAATGACTTTATATCTTTATTTGTAGCACATACTTAAAATATACTGAGCCTTTTAGCTTTCTTGTACAATTACTAACTTCTACATCCCTTTTTCATGTTCCAGTTAAGAAATCAAATAAACAGCCTCCAGTGAAGCAAGCTACTTCAAAGAGGGCAACAAAGGTAAAGAAGATCGAGAAGACAAAAGATGAAAAGATGAAGGAGATCCCCGCGCTGGAGACGCATGTTTCTCCAGAGAGTAATGTGACTGGCAGAAGGAAGAGGAAGCCACCTGGAGAATGGTGGCTAACTAGTGATAACCAAAATGAAGGCAACACACCGGTGGATGAATTGGCAGTTCAGCAGTCTTTGCAAGAGCTAAAGTCCAACAAGAAAGTGAAGAGAAAAGAAGCACCAGCACTGTCAGCTCAGAGTACTGAGAAACAGAAGAGCCAGTATGAGCCAAACAAACCTGTGAGTGTTCAAAAGATGGCAAAAAAGGTCAAGACGTCTAATTCTACAGGTGACAGGAAAAATACCAAAAAAGCTGGCGGCAGACGAAAATCAAAGTCAGCGGTTATAAGTCAACAAGAAACTCAGTCAGAGATACCTGTTCCTGCAGTTGGAGAAGAGATGGCTGTTAATGAGAACATAGGACACTTCAGTCCAACTGCATGTAGTCCTCCACCTAGACGACGCGACCTTACTCCAGGTGAAGTCCTTAAGTAGTTTGGTTTTTGAAATGTGTGGATTTAATTACTGTGAATTGTTTTTAGTACAATTCAGTTTGTAAAGAGCTGTCTGCTAATAATTAATATTATAAATAATTATTATTAATTTATCATTATTAGTACAAATTCAGTTTGGACTGAAGACGTTTGGACACCTAACAGAACATGCATTTTCCTATTAAAACATTTCAAACTATATATATATAATATTTATATAAGAGATTACACAGACTATGCAAAGCTGCATGATGGCAGAAGGGTGGAATTCCTAAATAATTTAAAATTAAATATTCTAAAAGGTTTTGGCTGCTACATAATGCTATGATGTTACCTTAGTTTTGATTTGATGCAAACTCATTTAATTTAATATGTGACAGACTTTGCATGTTGAAACTGAAAAATTATATTGTTTTATGAAAAATACATGCTCATTTATAATTTGGTGCCAGCAACACTATTCAAAAAATCAAGGGACACGGCAACAAAAGGCTGGAAATATTGTATAATGCTAAAACATCTCCAAATGAATGAATTAAAGATTAATTTGGCAATGGGTGAATAACATGATTGGGCTATAAAGGGGCATCACAAACAGGCAAAGTCTCTCTAGAGCTCTGTAAGAATTGGACAGTACTATACAATACAATACAGCACACAATAGACAGTTTACTATACCCTTACACATAACATGGGTAGCTTGCACATCATTAATGCTGAACAATACATATAGGTTTTGGAGCAACAAGTGCTGCAATCCAGATCTTTTTTTCAGGAAGACCATACCAAATCGCACTCTGTGCATATTAAAACAGCTTGACTTAGTAGTAGAAGAGTTTTGGTAACAAGCTGGCCTGCATGCAGTGCAGACCCATCACCACTATGAAAACATTTGGTGCATCATAAAACCAAAAAACAAACTGTTGAACAGCTGAAATCCTGTATCAGGCAAGAATGGGACAACATTTCTCTTCCAAAACTCCAGCGACTGATCTTCTTCGTTCCCAATCATTTACAGAGTGTTGTTGAAAGGAAAGGTGATTCAGCATGGGTAAACATGTTGCTGGCATCAAATTTTAAATGAGCGTATATTTTTATTGTTTTCATTATAGTTTTGTTTACATTTTATACTGTGTATTCACTTTTTTGAAAATTGTACATTGTATATTTTTGATGTCTTCTAACAGGAGAGAAAAGGGTGTTCAGCCAGATTTACACACGAGGCAGTCAGTGCGGCTCTGCTCAGAAATGTCCACCATCTGCCCGACCAGAGTGTCGTCCAGAGAAGCGACAGCGGAAACCCACCAGCAATTGGTGGGAGGTGCCTTCTTCACCACAAAACTGTTCTCCGCAAAAATCTCAGCCACAGATTGCCCCTCCTTCTAGTACGTTTGATAAAGTTTCAAGTGTAGTCAGTTCACAAAAGACAGTGGTTCATGCTCAGAAAAAAACAAAAAAAAACCTGATTTATACGCCAAAATCAGTCCGAAGGTCTTTGGCTACCTTTGATGCCATACAAGCCTCCGGAAAACCCACGTCTTTAGCAGTGAGAGGTCTAGAAAGCAGACAAAAGGGCCGCAGGAATTTGCTCCACTCTCTCGAAGATCAGTCTGAGCAGTCCAGCGAGAACACCCACAGCGGTCAACAACATGGAAGCAGTCATGCTACTTTTGATGTTTGTACAAGCAGTGCTACAGTGGAGCCTTTTGCTGCCAGTAAGAGAACGGATGTTAGATTATCATCGGCATCCAGAAGAGCGTCTGAGCAGTGAGTTGTCTTAACACTAATTCATTCCAAATAATTATTTCTTGCTCTAGTGGAGTTTAATTGGACGGTTAGATGATTGTATAATGAATGTGTGTGTTTTTTGTTTCATTTAGTGACCATTTCAGAAGTGGCCCTTCATCAATGATTGAGCTTGAGCGATTTGAAGAGCATGAGGATTCTGGTAAGTGGTGAATAATTACTGTGAATTTGTCCAGTTAAATGCTTTCGCTACATATGTGAAATCTGCTGCATTTAAAATGCCATTTGCGCTCTGATTTCAGACTTGCCATCGACTAGAATAATTCCTCACACACGACACATACCCCGCGTTCTGTTGGACTGTGATATTTGTAGCCCTCCGTTGCGACCCATTGTTTTAGAGACTGAAGATTGGGACAACCTCTGTGTTTGGTTTGCTCACCTGTGGCCTTCTTCTTCTAAAGGTAAACACCCAGCATAATCAATCAGCAATGGATTTGTTGGATTTCGATCATTTAAGCTCAATGATAAATACATATACAAACGCAGACGAAATGGAGCAGTACTGCTCGAAGTTGTGGGGACAGTGTAGCCAACAGCTTGAGACACTGAACATTGATTATCATTCGCTATCACCCAGAGTGCTTTTGCCTTTTTCTGCGTTATGACCTCCTCAACGATTGCCATGTTTGTTGTTGTCCGAAACAGTTATCTCTGCTCTCTATTGGACGTACTGCTCAGCATCCATGCCGACAAAAACTGTGCATGGAAGTATGTAGCCAATGGCGGCAACATTGTTTGAAACTGAAATTTTGTATTTTTTGTACGTAACGGGAGCATAAATGAGGCTACATTTACATACAGTTACATTTCGAGCTGAATCCTTTTTTCTGTTGTTCCTACTAGATGGCCAAGTATTAAGTGCCATTAGCCCAGATGACTTCCACTGGCATTCTCATAGTGGAAGAGCTATGGGTCATATGGTTGACCTTCAGAACAGCACTTTCTCAAATGGCAAGATCTTGTTGGGCTCATATATGAAGAAACCTCCACATGTGGATCTACATGCAGTTACTGTGAGTAATGATTATTTGTTCTCACTTCTTTACCTGGTTAATGCTTCATAGACTTTTGTCTATGAAGTTGATAATTAAAGCCATATTTTGGATCTAATGGTTGTATGTTTGCATGTATTTTTAATCAAGGTATTTAACGTAGTGTCAAGTTGTGTGCGGGTGGAAATCGATGGTGTCAAAACAGTCTACAACTCGGGGCAAGCGTTTATTACACCTTGTGGTAAGAAACTTTAACTGATCTTAATATTGATTTTTAATACTCCATGTATTTATTTTTTTTTACCAACATAAGCAAACAGTTCACCCGCTTTGATATATAGGGCCTACAGATAAAGGTGATTACACTCCAAGAAAGGACAGATAATATAGAGATTTTATTATTATTCTCATCATTTAAGTAAAAAGCAGATCATTAATGTTGAAAGAGTAAATACAAACTTACAATAATCACACCTTCAAGTCAATAAAACTAGAATCAGTGTTTTCAGATTGTTTTCATTGATTAGAACTCCCTGTAGGTGGAACCTGTCTAATATTTAATCTCTATTTCTGGACTGGTCTTGCTAGTGAAGTGTGCGGTGGATCTTCTGAACTCCCTAAGGCCTTAACAATGGTTGTGGATGACTAGGTGTCTGGGATTTAAAAAGGTCTCTAAAGTATTTGAAATAAGTCATTCCATTATAAGGAAGATCATATATAAATGGTATAGATTTCAAATGACAGGACTGGCTGCCCCAGCTAATTCATCTGACCATTTGATGCAAAATTAAATAAATAAATAAAGTCTCCAAAAACATTCATCATGGCAGGTGGCTCTTGCAACTGGTGTAAAAGTACATTATAACAAAACTAGAAAACATAGGCAAAGTCCAGGCCTTTGAGGAGTAAGGTAGATAGATTTGTTTGGCTACAGTAACAGTGCACAAATATGGTGTAGACTAAAGAGAGCTTTTCAGGTAAAAAACCCTATACCATCTGTGAAGCACAGTGGATTAAATGTTACAGTTTGGTTGTGAAGAACACTAGCAAATCTGAAGAAAATGTTTTTTTAACCCCATAAAAATGTTGTGTGGGATTTGACCAGGGCTGTAAATGCAAGAAAACCCTCAAACAATTTGAACCCTGTGGAAGGAGTTTTGCATGGAAGAGTGATCAATCTTTCAGCACGTTCATGTCAGACCACTGGGCAGTTTTGTAATTGCCTACATAAAGGTTGTTTCTACTAAATGGGGCAATACTAGCTTCTGAGACCAAGGGTGTACCTACTTTCTCCACAACAGAATATTATATCTATTGATTCTTTTGGTTGAATAAGTGGTTAAAAAGCTGCTTTTTCTTGTGGTTTTGTTCATGTTACTTTCATCTGTAGGCACTGTATCAAAGAGGATGAAACGTTTGGTTGTTTAAATATGTTGGGGGGGAGGGGCGTTTCCATATGGTCTACTTATTTTTTCAAACAACATTACATTGTATATTTTGCAGTGTTGATGAATCGCTTAAACAATTTCTAATCTATTTTTTTTGTAGGGCAATCCTACAGCATTCACAACGTCTGCCGTGAGCCAGCTGTACTTTGGTACCATAGGATGTTTGCAAATCATACAAGGAACTGACGGACAGAGCCAATAGCAGTGGACGGATGCAACGATGATGCCCTGTGTGTTTGTATATATAAAAGGAATACTGATGTTCAGACATCAACATGTAGATAGACTTCTGTTTTTAGAACCATATGGATTTAGAAGTGCATAAAAAGTTCTGCCGCTGCCTTTAGATTTGCAAATATGCTTGTAGCTTTATGTAAATAGTCTTGTTGTAACTTGAATAATTGAAGACTCCTACTCTTTGTCTTTTTTCAAAAAATGTAATTTTAAAAGCTTATTTAAATTAATGTCAAATCTATACCACATGAGAAATGTCATAAAACTAGGTCCCATTGTTATTAAAAAAAAAAAAGTTGTAGCAGGAAAAAATAAATTGTAAGCTGTCAGTAGGGGGCATCATATCACAATGTGTATTTCTGTCTTAGTCCTTGACTGAAAAAGTGTTTTTTGTCAAATGCTGGAACGCAACAGTGGACAAACCTGAACTGATTGCATCATCCTGTGAACTGTGGGTCATTTGTCCATGTTTAAAGAACCTTTAGCACACGGTGTGTTTTTGTAGTAGTGTCTTCTATCGGTAATGAATGAAAGCATGGATCCTGAATTGGCAATCTTTCCTAATCAGATTCGAGTTTGTGTAACTGCTTTTTGAAAATGCCTGCTCTAGGCATCATTTTAAAGGGTCTCCTTTTTTTTCCCATGGCAAGGACTTTTTTTAAACACTTGTGTGGACGAGTGGAATTCTTTACCTTTTAATTATACAGCATGCTTTTAACTTCAAGTGTGCAATGCAAACACATTTGAATAAATGAAAGAGGTGGAGCAGTACCTTTTAAAATGGGCCTCTTACATCACCAATGTTAGCAGTTTCTTGATGAAGTGAAAAAGACAAGTCCTAGTGTTGGATTTAGTGGCACATCTGAATCTACTGGCAAATTTACATGTGAAAATTACAGATATTCCAGTCAGAAGCCTTCACTCTTACACAAAAAAGTGTAAGTGTCAGTATTGGTATTTTGAAGTCCAGTTATTGTTTTAAGGGCATCCCATGTTCATCAGGGGACCTTCCTGGTATATTTAGTTTACCCACAACTGTTCAAACACCAGAAAATACATCTAAATCTCACAGGAAATAAAAACATAACACCTCAAAATGAATGTTGACCCGTTGTGCACTAAAAGGCCATCACACCAGCTAATATCACAATTTTATCCCATCACTTTTTTATTGTGTGAATACTATGGTATGCTTTCATATCCCATCCGTTGTGTGGCTTATTCGTGCATTTTTGTAGTGGACTCTTCTTATTACTTTATTTACTTTATTGCTTTTTTTTTGCATTTTACATTATTTTTACATCAAACTATCCCGAGCCATCAAAGCAGCAAAGCGTGCACACGGCCAGAAGATCCACAGCCACTTCAGTGACAGCGGTG
>JBBPDA010039505.1:0-14519 GCA_037974385.1 Arnoldichthys spilopterus
GCAACCAGCGTTAAAAGCTCTTTGGCTCAGGTGAAACACATAAGCATGATTGCCGTAACCATGGTGACGCGCCCCCCGGCCGACCCAACAGAGCGTGGCTGCGAAAGCAGGGCACACAACCGCCCCCTACCGGCCCGTCCGGGCACCAACCCTTACATTTTCAACACCCAAGTCAAGAACCGCTCATAGGCCATTGGTTATTTGGTGCCTTAACATTGCAACAGTGATCAGGTGGCCATTATTAGTCTAAATCCTTCCTCTTTTCTTCTTCGTCTTCATCTTCTTCTTCTTCGTCTTCTTCTTCTTCTTCATCTTCTTCTTCGTCTTCTTCTTCTTCATCTTCTTATTTTTCTTCGTCTTCATCTTCATCTTCTTCTTATTATTCTTCTTCGTCTTCTTCTCATTATTATTATTTGGGTTCTTTAAGCAACACTATTGAACAACCATTTTGCGAGTCTTAAGAACATTTTACAGCAGTGGACGCCAACACTGGTCCTGCAAGTTCTACCTTCTAGCCGAGTATGCTTCCTGCCACTATTGGTTACGCCTACTCCATCTAATTAAAATTATTAGCCAGATAACTTGCATAAATGTTATGTATAGGAAGCCAAATGCTGGGACTAAACTTCAGGTTTCATTGGGCTGAAGACATTTGCAATAAAGGTTCTATGCCAATTTAAGGGTTCTTTATATGGGTTTTACATTATGTGGAGGTTCTTTAAAACTGAATTGAGCAACTGCTTAAGCCTTAGTCCTGTCTCTGGGAGATAACAAGTTTGGTGCCAGAGAGCACCATTGGATCCTTACCCTGGAAACCACTAAAGGTGGGCAGATGGGAGGGTAAAACGGCTCTTCACACTCCTCTTCTTATTCACAGAAATGGTCTTTTTGCTAGTTTAACACCACCACATTCCTCATTTTTACGCCATGCGCGCACATTTTCAAAATAACAAATGATTTTGTGTGTGTTTTTCTGCTTGTAGGAGTGCTGCTTTTTATCGGAGGCAAGGCGGGGCACATTGTCGGCACATTGTTATTTTAAGGCAGTGAAATGACACTGCACTTTAGACCAGCAAAAACCACGTCTAAAGTCAGTGGGGTATTATTAAACCATATTTAAGTGGCGTGTGTGTTAAGTAACATGTGGGTGCAGGACGCTTGTTATGGACATAGGTATGCGCTTGAAGTGCATTGATGGCACTTGAAAGGCTTATGTGGAACAACTGTGTTGCTCCCTTGAATGATTTTTACTTTGCACAAGCAGGTCCTGCACCTCAGTGAAATCCAATCAGATTTGCCAGGTAACTGTACCATTATAACAGCAGAGTGCCATAGCTCATGCATCCCTGCCTTTGGTAAGTTGATGTGACGTTCTGATATGTTTATTGCATGTTAAACCCAAAACACACCTCTGAATCCCTTTATTTTTTTTACAACTTGTGCTGGCACAAAATCAGTTTTATCTGCCATCAAAAAAGCTAAATGGATCTGGACACAATCGTAAATGTTAGTTGGACCTTGCGCTTAAGGCTTTGCATGAAAACACCAATGTCTTTTGAATTAAGTCAGTTCAAAGCATCATTTTTTATTACATTAGCTTAATATAATAACCTTAAATTATGAACTGAATGAGCTTAAATCCACCAGGAAGGCAGAACAGTTAGGCTACAGTGCAGGGCATGATTTTTCTGGATGACATCATTAAAGAGCACTCAGACACTGGAGCAGGTGCTGCTCCCACTGTTTTGAGCACACACACATTTAGAGAGGCTTGGAGAGGGCGATGTATTTATTTTTGCTCTGAAATTAGTTTCAGAGGCACGAGAGTGTGTGTGAAGGAAATGTGAGTGAGTGTATAAGAGTGCGTGAGAATTGTGTTTATAGTTTCAGGTGGTTTTTTTTTTTCACACTGAGCACCTGTTGTAAATTTTGGGACATGTGACTTGTGCATGTATGAGGGAGTGTGTGAGTAGTTTGGTAAAGGAAATGCATTACGAATGTGTGAGAGCACTGTATGTGAGTTTAGGGAAGGGCGATGTGTGGGCATCCATGGTGGTGCTGCAGCCAAGAGAGTACAGTTGGCTTCACTCTCTCTGTGTATGATAGACGGCCCTCCCTCTCCCCCAATTACTTAGTCAATTCAACAGAATTGGTAGTCACCATTCTCCTCCAAGCACGTTACACTGTCCAATGAAATTGTGTAAGTGGAAGTTTGTAAAGATGCAGTGGAGCTTCACATAATCACATGCCAGCCTTCACCCTCCTAGTGTTGGTGATATTGAGTGATGAGGGCAGTTCTGTCTTATGGGTGGAATAGAAAAGACAGGAAAATCAGGTCAAATCTCCCAAAAACATTTAAAAACTACTAGTTCCACTTGCCACAAAAATGTAGTTTGTATATTTAGAAAGTCTGAAATAGACCAGTCCTAATTCAGCCTAAACTCAGTCAAAGCATTTGCTGAACTGATCTTCTTTAGTCACTAAAAATGTCACTGTTATGGTTTTACTGATATGAGGAAGCTTGTAATTCACAAATAACCAAGGCCCATGGGGTCCAAGAGAGCAGAATTAACCTTGTTCACCTTGAACATCCATCCATCCATCCATAAATTCCATAAATCCCTAAATCTATCCATCCATCCACACATCCATCCATCCATCTACCTTTTCTAGACCAGGGCGATGGGAGTGCTTGAGCCTGTCATGGTGCTCATTAGTGATAAGGCAGAGAAACACCCTGGACAGGTTGGCAAACAGTCATCCACTGCTGTAGATCTTTTCCCTTCCTCTTTTCTTCTCTTTTCCTCCTGTGTTCCTTTTCTCTCCCCTCTCCTCCACCTAAAATCAACAGCATGTGTATACTGACAGCTCCTTATGTGTGCATGCATGTGTGAAAAGTGAGAGTTTGAGGTGTGAGCACTTGGTGTGTATCAGGTGTAAGGCAGAGGTGCTTGTAGCAGCCCCCTGTGCACTCATAAATACACAGACAGGTTGTAAAATGCGCACAGTTGAAAGCTCATATGTGGTAACTGGACCGTTCGCACGCATTCATCTGTGGCTAGAGACTTTGAGACTCGCCACAAAGCAATTAACTACTCACATAAAAAAATAAACAGTAGTGTAACAGGTCATTCGACATACCCCCCACCCCCCACCCCCATACACATGTGCGATGTGACTGAAGAAGCAGAGCTGTAAGACTCCCGTTCTCTGTAAACTTTAGATACTACTCAGAATTTTGCTCCAATGCAATGCCCAACACACAGGGTAGAATCAAACATTGCCCATTTGGGGGTCCCTGAGGGTCCTTTTGAGAAATGCTTTGTTAACATCTGTCAAAATGAAAGAAAAGGTTTGAGTGGTCCACACCAAACAAGGTCATTGTGAAAACACCCTCAGTAAGACAGCAGCATTAGTGGGCATCTGGGTTTTCGGGTGCTGCCAGTGTGGATTTTTGGCAGCTTGGAATGATATCAGTTTTGCTAGAATCGAGTTGATATAATGCAAACATTTGTAACCTGTTTTCTGTGGCCCCCCAGTGGCCTGGCATGGTATTGCTACTTTTTTTTAGCAAAACTTTTTACAAACATTTCTTTGTTTAAAACAATACAGTACAATACTGTTCAAAAGTCTTAAGCCCCTATCTTAATAATTCTACGCCATTTTCTGAGCAGTGAGTTTCTTTCTGCAACAAAAACGTGAAAATTAGAATAAATGCAAACAAACAGGAAAACAGTGAAAAGAATGAAGATTTGTTTGTAAAATACAGTTAGAAGACAGGTTTGGCTCCAGATTTCTCCTCCATGCCTCCAGTTACAGCATAGGTGTGTTTAAAGCTCTATTAGCACTTGATTGTTTCTAACGAAGGACTGATTGGGCCCAAACCAGCGATTTGATGGAAACTACAAGTAATACTGGGTGTCCACTAGGAGAACTCAGGGAATGGTTAAGCCAACAAACTGACACATAAAATCACTGTTTACTGTTTTATTGTTATTTCTATATATTGTAATATTAGTATTTTTTGAGAAAACAAAAACACTCAATGCCCCGATAAACAGTTTTCAATGATAATTTTGCTCAAGTGCCAAAGACTTTTACACTGTACTGTATGTCCATATGATATATTCCTCAGATAACTGTATTATGATAAAAAACTACTGTTGTGATGATTATTTGCAAAAATAAGACATTTAGATCAAGCTCAGCAATTGAGCTGGTAAAATGCATGACCGACATGGCATGCCAAACATATTTGTCATTGATCATGTAGAACCTAGTATTGACAAATGGCTACAAACAGAATTACAATCAGCCAAACAGAATACAAACATTTTTTTTTACAAAAAGCAAGATTTAAGAGGGCTACAGTAATGTATTGTTAAATAAAGATGTTAGATTTGTTTGCAATATAAATAATCAGAGTTTGTTAAATCTTCTGGACCATGGAGGCTTTTGTGGTTGATTCTGTTGGCCATGTGTTGCAAGAAGGAACCACTGATTTAGTGCTTTTGATTAAAGTGTCTTGGCAATGCAGTCCTGGGCCTAAGTAACTAACACCACAGGAATTTACACTGCTAAGAAACATAAAGATAGAGTTTAACCCTCATAACGATCATTATACTCTATAATATGGATTGTTACTCTGAACGCTTCAACACTTTATTGTGTCACATGAGATGACTCTTGAGGTTGATAAAGCATTTCCTGTCAGCTGCTTACTCTTCTTTTATTGCCATAGAGACAGAGAGCCCTGCTCCATACAATCTTTGGAGAGCTCTGAAGTTGACTCATGGATCAAGTCTTTGGTTTCTTGGATTTCAGCAGATGAGATATTTAGCAATGTGGTGTTTGTATTGCTTTTCAAGACTGAAACGAAGTGTTAAAAGCAGAGAAAGACTTCAATCATCTGTTCCCTCACTGAAAGGGAATGTGCTTTTTTCTGTCTATAAGCCAGAGTACATAAACAACAGCATACATCCTGTTCTTCTCCGTGTGAGTGTGTTGAACAGGCTCTGATGAACTTGAGCCAACTCAAACAAAGCCCGCAAGTAGATGGACGGACAGACCAATGCTGGGTAACTCTCACTGCTTTGCAGATATCACCAGTATACAGCATCCAGTTCCTCAACAACCACTTCCTTCAGTTAAAAGGTTAGAGGAAATACCAGTAATGGCCTCACATTGTGACGGTCCCCCTTATGCCACCAGAACAAATCTGACCCATTAAAGTAAGGAATCCACAAGACCTCTGAAGGTGTGCTGTGGTATCTAGCACCAAGACCATAACAGCAGTCTTAGTTAGTGGGGTGGGGCCTCCATGGATGGGACTAGATTGTCAGGCACATCCCAAATGCTTGGTTGACTTGGGATCTGGAAATTTTGTAGTCCAGCTCAACACCTTAAACTCCTTGTCATGTTCTTCAAATCATTTCTGAACAATGTCTGATGTGTGGCAAGGCGCATTATTCTGCTGAAAGAAGCCACTGCAATTTGGGAAGATCTTGAGCACCCATGACTCTGTTGATGGTTAACTTTCCCAGACCACTTTTGGTAGGTTTCACCACTGCATCCCGTGAACACTCCATAAGACCTGCCATCTTGGATATGCTCTGACCCAGTCATATAGCCATCACAATTTGGCTGCTTAGATCCTTACACTCGCCCATTTTTCCTGCTTCCAACACATCAACTTTTTTCAACTGACTGTTCATTTGCTGCCTAATATATCCCCACACCCCTTGTGGCTGACTGGGGTTTATCTACATGAACTAACTGATGGAACGTCATTGTTTTCTTGCCATAATCCTTCACTATACTGGCTTCCATATTCAAAAATCTGTCTGTCTGTTGGTCAATGTTGCTGCACATCTGTTGATACAAGCAGAAGCACATTTATGTTCCATGGCACATCTGGAGAAGCATTAAAAAAAGTAATTGTTGCTATACATTTTAAGAACATAGAGTTATCGTTCTCCTTCAAGCATGTTAAGATGTCCAGTACTAGCAGATGAAGTCTTTAAGCATGATTTAAATCTGGAATTTTGTTCATAATCATGTAAAATTGCGTAAAACTCTAGCAAACCAAATCAATGGCTCACAATAGTAAGGATCCTCAAGATTAGGGCTGCACAAGTGACCTTAATCTGCTCCAGTTCTCTGGTGAGTGGCGCAGCTAGTCAGTGCTTCAGTCTGGTTCTTGGAGGAGATGTTTTTAGGATGTCCTATAAGGAATCTCACCAGTTCCACACACAGACAAATTATTTTAATAAAACTAAAAAGCATTTTTCAGGAACTTCATCAAGGGATATCAGAGCTACAATCTGTCTGTTTGTCAGTGATGTAGGACAGTTTGCTCTTAAATATGGTGTATTATCATCCTCTGTCATGGCTTCGTATACATTTCTCATTTCCTATCTGTTGCCCCCTGCAGAGGCTTCCTGTATCTTATGACAGACAGAGACTGTAGAGACTGTAGATCAGCTTCTTCTCAGCAGGAGAGAACATGTCTGGTTCTAAATAGTAAATAACATAATTACAGTCTGGTTGGGGTGGGGGGGCGGTAATATCAGTGTCATTTGTCATTCAGATGTTAAAGGCGAGGTCGTGGCAGTTATCTTGCTTTACTTGCTACAAAGAGGGGGTGCTAACTGCAAAATACGATAGTACGAAAAGTAGTTACTGAATAATGAATAATAAGCCAGTTTTGAGCATTAACAAGCTTAATGTGGTGCCTAACAGCTCCAGAGCACCTGACCTTTCACTTCCCAGCTCCAACACACCTGACTCAGCTCTATACTTTCAAAAAGCATGGGCTTAGAATCTCGATAACACACAAATATCAAAGTGGTTGTTTCCTTTTAAGCGTAACGCATACCATGGCAAACAGCCAGACCTTTGCCATCACATACGTTAAAGTTAAAATCTCATCATGGTTTAACTTGCACTTTTGCTCGGGACATGCGCCCACACATTGCTTTCATCAGTCCAACAGGGCCGGGCTCTGCTGCTAAGAATTACGCAGCATCTGTTCCACATTTAGAGAATGTTCCTCTTGCTCTCTGTAACCAGGCCGTCACATCCATCCGTCTAATGTCCTGGTGTGTTAATCCTGTCACTATGTAAACAGAGCTTCACCATCCACTAACAGTTACAGTGACTCAGATTTTAGCATCATTTTATGCTCTGATAGCCTGACTCAGCATTAGCGGTAATTAAATGTGGGCAATATGGCAAATATACACAATTTAGCCGCAACATTAAAGCCACTGTGAATAACACTGATTACCTTTTCATTTATTTCAATGGCACCTGTCAAGGGGTGGGATATATTAGGCAGAAAGTGAACAGTCTGTTCTTGAAGTTGGTGTGTTGGAAGCAGGAAAAATGGGCGGTCTATCTGGTTAGGATCTACTATGAGGAGCTGCTGTGGTTTAAAAAGTGAATATTGACTCTGATAGAAAGCGGTCAGAACACACAGTGCACCACAGTCAGAGCTGTTTCAGCAGAGTGAGGGCCATCTACTCAATATTAGACAGGTGGTGTTAATGTTATGGCTGATTGGTGTCTAAAATCACACTACTTGCAGACATTGTTTAGTCAATTTAGCTACATAAGAAGGAGGGGGGAGGTGATCTGGATCTGTCACCTACAGCAACAAGGTAATGGGTTTGATTCCCTGCTGGGACAGCTGTGGTCCTTTCTGTATGGGCTTTGCATTTTTTCCCCATGTCTCCAATGCTCTCCTTGTGTGTCCAAAGACAAACCCAGCCAGAACATGCAAACTCCATACAGAACAAGACAGAGGAACAGAGAGGAACTTGGCTGTTCCAGCTGGAGGCACACCTCCAAGGCAAACATGTAGTGGAGGTAAAGAAGGAAAAGAAGTAGGAGGGGAAAAAAGGTTGCCTAGTGGGCAGTATGGTGGTGCAGTGGTTATTGCTCCTGCCTTATAGCAAGAAGGTCCTGGGTTCGATTCACAGCTGGACAAACATGGTGAGCACATGCAAATCCTAAACATACCTTATATAAGAGGACCCTGGCTGTCCCAGCTGGAGGCCCACCTCCAAAACAAACATGTCTGGCTGTCCCAGAATCAAACTCTCCAACTGAACTGGACATGCTAAATTGCCTCTAAGTGTGACTGTGTGCATGAATATGTGTGTCTGCCCAGCAATGAAATGAACTGGTCCCCTGTCCAGGGTGTTTCTCTGCCTGAGTGAGTGGTTAGAATAAGCTGATGATAAATTAATGAAGGCTGCCTACATAGGGACATCATAGCACATCCATTAACATTAATAAGGTCATGCCTTGAATATTTATAATCAGCTTATATCTGTATCACTACATGATATGATTTATGTTAATGTACTGTCTTAAGGACCTTTATCTACAGTGACATTTGTTCCATTAATAACACTGTTATGAAGCATCTTTTCTATGTAATAGAGCTTATAAGTCAGTGGTCCAGTTAAGAACACAATAAATCAATTCTATGTATCTCCTTGTTTTTTTCTATATTTCATATCTGTTGTAACTGTAAATTTGATATCTAAGCATATTTAATAGCAAATAATATGGTTCTAAACAAATTACCTTATAAAAGTCCTTCATTCATACATACATTTATTTTCCAAACCACTTAATCCATTCTGGGTCGCAGCTGACTACAGGTCTAAGACAGGGTACACCCGGGACAGGAGGCCAACCCATAACAGAGCAGCACAAAGATAGACAGGCATTCACACACACATCTGTGAGCAATTTAGAGTCTTCAATCAACCTATTGCAAGCTGTTTGACAAAACCCATACTAACCAAGTTTGCAAGCTCCTCACAGAAAGGCACCAGAGAAGATCAAACCCAGAAACTTCTTGCTTTGAGGCGACAGTGTTAACTTACTTATAAAATTGCTTCATAAATGTATTATTTATTATTAATAAATATGTTATGAAATAGGGGGTCTTCAATGAAAATGTTACATAAGAAATTAATTAGTTACATAAAACAATGACATTCATCATGATGTTTATGCAATGTTGCCTGGTTATTGTTGCTTCCTCTATAATTGATTTAAATCAGGGTTTTTATGATACATGCAGATGTTCAATGTTTTAGAAGTACAGACAATATCCTCAATGAATTCATAATGTGACAAAATGAACCACATTAGCAATAACATATCATCAAATTGTTCACTTCTAACATTTTCTAATGCTTTGATGCTCTGCAAGGTGACAAGCCACAATCTGTTACTGATTATAGCTGACCTTATTCTCTCACGGCTGAACAAGGCTTTAAGAGAAGGTACACATATGCACCTTTGCCCTGGGAAAGTGAATGCACTGTAAATATATTTAAAGTGCACATATGTGCCCTAAGGACCATGTTGCACCTCAAATTTACCAGGACAGAACCTTTTTTCTGGTAATGTAGAAATAAATAAATTCAACAAATCGTTATTAAACCCACATTTCTGAGAGTTGGTACTTGAATATCAAGTTTCCCTAATACACATTAGGTACAGAAGTTTCGTACACAGTGACTTTATAGACATATTTTCTGTCTTACACTAGTTCAGGACCACTTTAGGGCTCAGCTGAGGTAGGGGCTCATTATCATAGGCCTGGACAACAGGAATCAATAAGACTAAATGAACCAATCATGCTCAGCACTCAGAGTTGAGTTTCACACATACAGAGACCACTAATTTCAGTCAGACTGACCAGAGATTGGCTCTCCAGCTTGTTCCCAAACACAAAAACAGCTTTAACACTTGTCCAAAAGTACCAGACTCGTGGGTCAAAGAGCTAAAGGGCTGAAAAATGTTCAAGTCTGAGGAATCTTGAGGCTGGTTTCATGTAGGGTTAGTAAGAGAAACAAAAAATCTGATTATTGGAACAAGGCTTGACTGGTACTTGGAATTTGGAGATTGTTAAGGAAATCGCTTCCTCATGCTGCTTTAAGGTAAAACACCTGTTGGACACATGTATGTTGACATAGTTCATAGCCTGTGAAATCATGCATGTATACATTTATGCACATGTCCCTCCCATAATTACATGACCCAAAATAAACTTTAGACACAGTGGATGTTCTGATATGAATGTTCTGGACACTGTGTGTATGAGGAACTTTAACTAGACCTTTATGTGTGTGGTCAGGTCATGTATCTCCATTACCTTATGTTTTATTTGACGGTTATAAGTCTCTGTTTTAAATGTGTGTTTTCCAGTGGAGACGATTATGGTGCGGCTGGTGAATGGCTCTGGTCCTCATGAGGGTCGTGTGGAGGTGTATCACGAGCATCGCTGGGGGACGGTGTGTGATGACGTTTGGGATAAGAAGGACGGAGATGTGGTGTGCAGGATGCTGGGATTCCGTGGAGCGAGAGAAATCCACAAAACTGGACGATTTGGACAAGGTCATATGCACACAAATGTTACACTTTATCACAGGCTAGAGATTGCATAGACTAGTTAAATTCATGAGTCTGCATTGTGGATAGCAGTCAACTAGTCATGGAAATTTCTACCAAGTAGGTCAACACAAAAGACACCTCTTATGATGCTGCCTATAATTTTCTGGTTAAGGGACTAGGCCTATATCTCACTATGAAACATTTCATAGTGTGTAGCAGTGTAAGAGTAAGTCCAGACACTCAAGTCCTCAGTCAAGGCCCAAGTGAGTCATGTTGTGACCCTTCTGTGCCCCCACTCAACCTTCACAATTCCTCAGACTCCCCGGTTGCTGACAGAATTTCTCCTGTTTCTCGGTGCTAAGTTTAGCTTGCTACCATTGCCCAGTACTACCAATCCTGCCAGGCATGTTATTACGCTGCTGAAATTTCCATCAAATAAATAGCAAATACCAACATCTAATAGTCTGTTTCTTGATATTGGCCTATGAAAAAAATATCGACCTCTTGAAAATAACTGCCACCATTGGCAACAGCTTCACATGTGCCTCCCCTGAGTCAAGTGAAGCTGGCCACCATATCTTTTCAAACTTTGAACATCATCAGACAGCGTGACGTGCTTGGAGGAGAACACTGACTGCCAATTCTGCCTTCTGAGTTAATGGATGTGTGCATTGGGGGGGCCCATCCTACCCACTCCAGTGAACGAGAATAATTGGACTCCCAGCCACAGATGACTACATCACCAGCAGGGATCCATCCAGCAACTTTCCAATGGTGGGGCCAACACTTTGGACCCTCTCGTGTCAGGGATAAATTTGAGATATTCTTTTGATGTACTACTGGCATGGCAATTGCTGCGAAAAGAAGTCAGCTGTTGACAGTCCCATCTGCGGCCAGATACCTCACAGCGTTTCTGTCACTTTGGGTCTTCTACCATTTTCAAGCCATAAAGATTAAGCCCAAGTCAAAGTCCAGTGTCCAAGTCATGTAACTCAAGTTCATACTATTGAGTATTAAGTTCAACTGTTTGCTACTAGCATTTAGCTTGATTTAGACACAAAGAAAAAGAAGCAATGAGAAGTGAGGTGGCAGAACTGACAAATCGACTTCATTGTAAAATATTCTGCAAACTTTACACAACTTGCTTCCAATGCACTGCTTTTGACCTCTATCACTTGTGACCCAGTGATTGTGGTAGGATACCTGTAACATCATGTTTTGGCAAGTTTTAGGACATCCCACAGGGCTTTTTGTGACAGTTCCTGCAGGTAAACTCAAGCTCATGGGGGACACTGGACAGCTCATATTACCCTGCAGTTATTCATGTGGCAGCTGTTTGCATAAGAGGTTCTACTTGCTTAGCTGTCCCGTTTTAGTAGGGACTTTAATAAGTGAGGCCCTCTAACTGTGAAGGCAGGGCATCTACACCCACCCGTACTGAAAACTCAGCATGATGTGGAAAAGTGAGACGGCCAGCTAGCCTACTTTCAGCCAAGCCCCAAAAGTTACATCACCGTCAGCAGTTATGTCACAGTCACACTTTCCTGGCATCCACACCAGAATTCCCTCTTTCTTTAACAGCCATGTCTAATAGCAAACAAGGAAGCAAAACAGCCAAGAGGAGTTCTGCTGACCACCACTTTTTAACTGCTCTCAGTAACTAGTTAAAAATGCACAAGCTGTTTTATGACATACACTGATCAGCCACAAGTGATGTGAATAACTGATTATTTAGTTACAGTGGCACCTGTTAAGGAAAAAAAAGTATTTGGCAGCAATTTAACAGTCAGTTCTTGAAGTCAGTGTGTTGGAAGCAGAAAAAATGGGCAACCGTAAGGATCTGAGGGCGAAACTGTGACGTCTAGAGTCAGATAGTTATTTTGTTATTGCTGACTGATGTACATTAGAAAATGTTGCTGCTGAGGTTAAAAGAATAGTTGACATGGTTTCTGACATTGTTTTGCATCATCTTCTTTATAAACATACTTATGATGTATGTCTGCTATGCCTGTTGCAGTTACTGTGAATGAGTATAACTGTTTTGTGAGGGATAACACCACTTTAGGGCTTCTGAAGGTATGTGACACATCCCTGACTGTGAACATGAGCAGTAACCAGTGGGTTACTGTCAGATGGTAGTAGTGGCAGTTCATTGCAAGGAAACCTTTTTTTTTTTTTTATGTATTTAATGTAAAGATTCAGTGTAAATATCTGATTTGAACTGTTGCACTGTACTGCATTATGTCAGAAACCACATAAGCAAGTCTGTTTGAGATTACTTAGCTGTATTATAGACATGCTAAGCATTTGGGCTCTGGTAAAAAAAAAAAAAAAAAAAGATTAATTCTTTCTGTCCCGTTTACGTGTTTTTTCAAAGAAACAAAGAGAAAATGGGAACAGGAAAAGTATCGTAAAATACCAACGTTTTCTAAACGAATGGAACAAATATTCAAAGAAACATTAGGTTCATTTAAATGATTTATTATGACTAATTTATCGTTAACATGTGTCTATTTTGGGGAAAGAAACAAAGCCAACGCGATGAAAGTTTCAGCCTCTTTTTTTGTGTAAAGGTTTTGAATGAGGAGGGATTTCTAAAGGATGAGGTCAGTACGAGACTTCATTATAAACTGCTGGAGTCAGGATTTGGCTTTTAGGATTAGCTCCCTTAAGCAAGGACTTGTCCTCTCAGGGAAAGCACTGCAGTCATGTTGCTTTTCTCCACTTATTAGAATCATGTGTGCCAGCACACTGCAGCATTTGAATGAGGACGCACGCAACAGCTAGTTATTGGTGGGCTCTGAAGCATGACTGGGGCATTGGCGTGTGTCTGTGCCAGAGACACTCTGACACGCCAGAGAGTCTTGAGGTGATGGGATGTCTACAGCT
Organism: Arnoldichthys spilopterus; assembly: GCA_037974385.1. Classification (NCBI taxonomy): domain Eukaryota; kingdom Metazoa; phylum Chordata; class Actinopteri; order Characiformes; family Lepidarchidae; genus Arnoldichthys; species Arnoldichthys spilopterus. The sequence continues at coordinate 13,309 of JBBPDA010039505.1, forward strand.
GATCCCTCTGCTTCATCTCAAAGCACAGTGTATCAAGGCTTTTTCAACACTGACATGATAAACGGTTCAGAACTCAGTAATTTAGTAATTACAGATCTTTATTTAAAGGGGCAGTCCAGCGAAAAATTTGATTTATTCTATTTTATACTTACCCCAAATGGAGTTAACCAGCCAAGACATGTTTGGAGTCCAAATAGCCTCTTAGGTTTAGAACTGGAGCTGTGAGGCTCATGATGCTATTACTAGAAGTCAGTAGTCACCCAAATCTTTTCCATTAAAATGTCCTCAAAATTCTGTCTCAACTCTTCATAAATAAAATGGTTATATTCAGATTGCAGATCCATCATATTTGGTCCCTGTCACCACTACTGTAGAGAAAAAAATCAGTTCACTGCTCTACAATAGACCCTTTTAAATCAAACACTCTGTATGAATGTTTCTATATTATAATGCTTAAATTGTGTATAATAATTGGAATTCCCCTTTAGATTTCCAATTTTCTTCCTGTGTCAATATCAAAACTCTGGCACTGTACCAAGCCTACACACAGTCATAGGTCTTTGAAGCGTGGGCATTGCGCTGCCTCTGAAAGATGTGTCAGGAAGATTTAAACTGTGTGTCAGGTTTTTAGGCTCCAGTAAGATTGATGAGCTATCTGACTCTCATCTGTCCCTCATGATCTCCTCTCTCTCTCTCTCTTTCTCTCTCTCTCTCTCTCTCTCTCTCTCTCTATTATCCTCTACCACACAGCTCGAAACATCTGCAAGTTCTTATGAGAAGCTCACACAGTCACTGTACGTGCCAGGATACTGAAAGTCTCTGCACCGTTTAGCTGTTTTGGAAGTTGAAAGAAAGCTAGTTGAGGAAAACACAAGTGTCAGCTCTGATGGCGCCAGTTATCAAATTGCCGCCAGTGAATTTGTATTTGATTGATTGCTTTAACTTCTCATTTATACATGTAAGATAAATCTAAATTGTAGGCAAGATTTACAGCAAAAGAACCTGACCACACACTGTATGCTTTTCTACACTGGACGCTAGTTCTCCATAGATTTTTATATAAACTATTGTTTTTAGTCATTTTTTTACTGTGAATAGACAATCTTATATATCAGTTTGTATCGTTTTTCATGTTTTGGATAATTTAAAAAATTTTTAAATTTCATACATAATTAAAAAAAAATTATTTGTAGTAAACTATTTATTATGTA
>JBBPDA010039526.1:0-14517 GCA_037974385.1 Arnoldichthys spilopterus
TACATTCTTGCAAAGTTGAAATTTCACATACATCAGTAGAAGTATAAATCAGTGCTGATGCACATTATTTCTGGCACTCATTAATGTATTAGTAGATTTAAAGAAATTAGCAGTAAAGATGATGATGATTATGATATTAAAGATAATAAATAAAATAAATAAAAATAATGATACTACTGCTGCTACCAGTAATACTCATATGATAATTTATAACATTATAAGAATGTAATAAAAGTAATAATAAGAAATTAGTGGTTATACTGAGCGGCATGGTGATGCAGTGGTTAGCGGGGTCACCTCACAGCAAGAAGGTCCTAGGTTCGATTCCCAGGTCAGGCACAGGTGCCTTTCTGTGCCGAGAAGCTCTTTACAAGCTCTTCTCATGTTAAGAAGATTTGTAGTGTAGGTTAGTTTGCAGGGGTTTTCTCTGGGTGATACGGTTCCCTCCCACTGTCTAAATGCTTGCAGTAGGTTGATTGTATTCTCTAAATTGCCCATAGGTGTGAGTGTGCGTGTGTGTGAATGGTTGTCCATCTATGTGATGCTTTGAGATGAGTTGGCCTCCTGTCCTGGGTGCCTTGGGCCCATAGTCAGCTCGGATTGGCTCCAGCTTCTCTCTGACCCGAAATGGATCAGCGGTTTAGAAAATGGATGGATGATTATACTATTACTACCACAACCACTACTACTACTGCTGCTGCTGATTCTTCTACTATTAATAATAACAATATTAAATCAATGAAGAATAAATAATTGGCTTTGTATAATCTTATCTTTAATGAATGATTTAAAATGAGCAAATTAATGGTTAATAGGTCATAAAAAACTTCTGAGCTTTAGAGGTATAGATAAATGTGAGCTCACTATTTAGCAAGCAACAGGTCCCTAGTGCCCTTTTTTGTTCACTTTACTGCTGATTGATGCTTTTTAAAGTGCTTATGATCAATAATACCCCTTAAGAAACACACTTTAAGCCTTTATGAAGGCCCATTTTACTGTGAAATGGTACAATTTTTTATTCAAATCAATGAATAATTTTTTACTTGAGTAAAACCAGTTTATTGCACAGTTTTTTTTGTTTGTTTTTTTTTTGTAAATGTAGTCATCTGGTTTCACAGCATAGCTTACTGAAATCTGCCATAGTGTGATCGCTGCTAAACTGCACATTCCTGGGCTTTGTTCTGCCTGGGTCTGACACCCATCCAAACATTCCTGGGATTTTCTTTATCGACGTTGTATGCATTAGCAAGCCTGGCAAGCTTCTTTTATTCCCTTTTCTTCATCCAGCATTTCATACTATGGTTCCTCTTGTCACAGAGCCTCAATTATTCCCTGACTTCAGCTTTAAAGCTAATTAGTAAGCTGGCAGTATAGGACGCAGCGCTCCAGTGTCATGCTGCGACAGTAAACAAAAGAAAGGCTCGCCTCTTGACTCTCAATGAATAAAAAAAAGAACCAAAAAAAAAAAAAGAAAACAAAAAACAGTGCGTGGGTGGATTTCAGTTTTTAATTAGTCACACGCTTCCCTCCGTCCTCTGAATGACCTGCAGAGTCAAAGTGCAAAACTTGCATTTGTGCATTTAATTAAAAAAGATGCTAATTACACACACACACACACGCAGGCATGCATGCACTTACGCACTTACGCACTCTCTCTCTCTCTCTCTCTCTCTCACACACACACACACACAGAGCAGAGATTCACTGTACTCTAGCTCTGAATGTTATTCCCAAAGCTTACTGAGTACAGTCTGCTGAAAATGTACTTTTGTTCATAGCAGTATTGGACACATTCACAGGATGTTCTCAAGCAGATGACCTTCCGTCCATAGGGATGAAGAATGGACTTACCTTTCATATACCTTTAGGTGTCAATATCTTCTTAATTTTTCTTTTCATTTGTGCCTGATGCCATTGACTGTGTGTGTGTGTGTGTGTGTGTGTAGCAACAATAAAACCACTGATCTTTGATCTGAGTAACGTTTATCTCATTACAATGGCACTTGTCAGGAGGGTGGGATATAATAATATATTAGGCAGCAAGTGAACAGTCAGTTCTTGAATTTGATGTGGAAGCAGGAGAAATGAGCAAGCATAAAGTTCTGAACTGCTTTGATGAGGGCCTTAATGCGATGGCTAAAGTCGGAGCATCTCCAAAACAGCAGGTCTTTGGGGTGTTACCAGTATGAAGTGGTACCTACAAAAAGCGACCCAAGGAAAGACAACCATTGCACCAGCAGTAGTATTCTAGTGGTTAGGACATTGCCCTAGGGACCTGAAGGTCGTAAGTCATGGCCTGGACACCACTGAGGTACCATTGAGCAAGGTACCGTCCTGCTACACTGTTAATAGCTGCCCACTGCTCTACGTGTGCACGTGTGATGGGTGAAATGCAGAGGTCACATTGCTTTGTGGTGCTGGAGTGTGTTCACAATGACAAATAATCACTTTCACTTTTTAGCATAAGGATCATGGCACCCAAGGCTTATGGATGTGTGTGGAAAGAGAAGAATACAAAAAACTGGAGAAGGCTACAACCAAAAAGGTTGAGGTAAGATACAGCAAAAAACATAACTAGAGTAAACATTGATGGGGCTTTTCCATGATGGCGATAACTGATGACAGAGAAGGAACCAGGCAGTGCAAGTTCATGTCTATTGGAGGAGTGGCTGATTTTTCCAGGATTGCCTACTCAAGCTTTAAGTACACATTCGAAAACATACAAATTTTGGGATCCTCGTGAGAAAGCAGGCCCTCAAAAAATTTGCTCTATCCATATCAACAACATTCCCCTATTGCACATCTGTCTTCTGACTCTATTTTATCCATATTTATTTCCCACCAGTATAAAATACACTAGCAAATACAGTTAGAAACTCAATTTGCTTTATCCGTACAGACTGCTGCTTTATAGCCTGAGCGTTATCATCTCACTGCAAATGAATCTTAGTCATTTTTTTTCCTTTAATTGGTTTTTCATGACTTTTTTGAGTTTTTGTTTTTCATGTTATGCTATAAGAGAGGAACAGTATGCTAAGGACTAGGAGTACAGAGACATATTGAAAGAATTCTGTACAGGCCACTGGTGGGTTTGTCCACTCTGTTCACTTGCACTGAGCACCAAGTAATATGCAAAGATTTTTTTATTTTAGTGACATTCACCCGTTAATTCAGCAACATTGTTCCTTTTCAAAAAGTAAACCAATTTAGCCAAAGCTTTTGCAGAGAGCTTTACATATAACTAGTAATCATTCTTAACAGTAGTGATCAGCAAATAAGTACTTTTTCTACAATTATCTTATCCATACTTAGCCCATAAGCATGTGTCTTCACAAAAAAAATAAAAAAATCAGGTTTAATGTAATGAGAAATTATAGCAGACAATTTGTTGCATTCTTGTCAAAAAGGTACATTTGTCACCATGCAAGCATTGGCTTAGCATTATACCTCAGAAAATACACATGCAGTCTACTTCAAAGGCTCAATAACAGTAACAGTCGGTCTGTGAAATTCCATTAGTAAATACAATTATTATAGGTACAATTATTTTGATGGAATTTGATATTTTTTGGGGTTTCAGGCTGCAGACTTTCTAAACCATTTTTAGTGGAAAACTTCATAATGGGCCTCATTCACCCACAGTTCTTAAGAAGACACTTCCTCTTAAAACCACTTAGGCAATTTTCAAAAAGTATTCTGATTTTCACTAGTGTTTCATATTCAGGATTTGTTTTGGGGTAAGAAAAGAATCTCAAACAATTAACACACATTTGAGAGTGAACATGTTTGTGCAAAATAGCTGGTTCATGCAATTTCATACATTATATAGTGGTATAATATTAAGGTTTAAATTACAATAATATTTTATCATTGATTATATTTAATATTTCTTTTTATACATAAACTACTACAACGCTTTAGTTCACATCAGTTATGCCACATGAGAACAATGCCATCCAGTAATTAATAGCACTAACACCTGCCTAATATGGAGGAGTTCCTTCTCCTGCTGTTCATACAGCTCTGACAGACCCCTTTCTCTCAAAGTCAGCGTTCATTCTTTTTTTGTCTTTAAATCACAATAGCTTTTGCATGCAGATAAGTAATGGATGGACCGTGTATGAGCAGTGGTCAGGCAAAATTGGGATCCCATGTAGAATTAAGGTGCCATAATTTCTAGAGCTGTCTTGAGTTGTGGGTTCAAGTAATGGGCAAAAATGTAAATCTGTTTGTCCCCGTTGTGCAAACCTTTGGGTACACCCGTTCTGATGAGCAGCGTCTAAGCAGTTGCCACTTATTGTCTTTCTGTCTGTCTGGATTTTCTCCTACACACATTCACCTCTCTCTCTCTCTCTCTCTCTCTCTCTCTCTATCTCTCTCTCTCTCTCTCTCTCTCTCTTTATATATATATATTTTTTATTTGTTTGTTTTTTTCCCCTCACTGTAACACACACACTCAGTTGTGCAATTACTTTTTGGCATTTTCTTGCAAAGAAATTATATTATAATTATTCATCTATAAATCACATATGATAAATAGTATATTTGTTTCAAGGCACTGTAAAATATGTTTGCTTACAAATATACAGACCATAAGCCCATTCTCTGAGGATAATGATGTTAGCGTCTAATGGCACCATGCCATTATTCTCCCACTGACTTGAACACTTGAAAAAGATTGTGTGCCCGGTAAATGTTAATGCTTCTCTTACTTTAATACACCCACTTCAGTTTAGTAAGGGCCTGTTAATGAGGTGGTGGTTGGGAAAAAGAAAATTCTAAATTGTGTGGGAAAATGTGTCATTTGGACCTGGTGTGGAGAACCAAAACCATCAAAATTGTCACTTTCCAACTGACCTTTCATAGCTACCGGTGAGAAGCTGAACAAGATTCACAGAAAGAACCTAATTTAACCTAATACTTTCAGGCTGAGGTTTATGCTGTTGATTCTTCCCAAAGAGACCTGACAAACCAGTGAAATAAGTGTGAGAAACGTGTTGTTTCAGCACTAATTTTAGAAGAATTCTATTTTGAATTATTTACAAACCACTCCAATGGAGGAGCTGCTCTATTGATGACCCTATAGCCCCCTCTGTGTCCATGCAAAAATGACCACTGCCAGCACAGAGAAGAAATCTGACCCAAATATTAATTCAGAAGCTGCTCCAAACCCCAAACTATAGTGGCAGTGAGCAGCAACCTCCATTTATATGTGTAAATTTCATTTTAAATTTACATTTTTTTCTGGCTTCCTGTGAATTTTCTTGTGCTGTCATTAGCTGTTGATTTTTGCTGCTTCTACAACACCATATGGCCAATAGAAAATGCACACCTGGCCCCCACAACCCTAGAAGCTTGTTAGACATGCCATGTCAAACATCTTGGGCAACAGCCTCCATTCTTTTGGCAAATCTTTCCAAAAAAAAACTAGTAATTTGTGCTCCTTCAAACATGAAGTCGGGCATTGATGTTGAAGAAGACAGCAAGGCCTTCAATTGATGTTCTTGTTCATCCCAATGATGTTCATTTGGGTTTACATAACACGTGTACATGGGTATGAATAAGTGAGGAACAGGATAATAGAATAGGATTGATTGTTTTTATATATCATAAAGAGAACACTGGGTATAGATGAGTTGGTGTTCATGCTTTACAATGGGAAATGGCAAAGCAACAGAGCCTCAGAAAAAGAATTATTACAACATCAAAGTCTGGTTTTTGTCTTCAGAACTCCTCAAAGTAAATAAAAATAAAATATCCATTTAAGTGCACATTTAGAAAAAAGAACCGTGCCTGATCTGTACTGTATTCACATTGACAGCTTTCAGCTTCATATTAAAGCTGTGTAAAAATGGTTATAAAAAGTTATAACCATACATTTCCATTATGGTGCAATTATTCATTATCAGGAGCCTTAGATAGGTTATGCAAACTGTAGTGTGTACTAGATTATAAAGGGGTGGCTAAAATGCTAATGAGAGGAAACTTTGTAATGGTGTTTCACTATTTTCAGCATGTGGTCTTGACTATGGGGTATGGTCATGTATTTGTTGCAATAAACACCTATGGTATAACTGCTTTCGCCCAGTCTGAATTGTTAGCTTGAAAACCATAGACAGTTGGGTTTCCATTTTTCCTTCTACCAGTGATGTTTAGATCTGCTTAATGCCATTTCAAATGAATAATCAAGTTTGATGTTCAACCATCTATATACCCAGTTGCAGTTAAACAATGCCAGCATATAGCATTCTTCTGATCCAGACCGAAGATTTTAATGACAGTGGATTTGTGTTCCCCATAACTAAGTGGCTTCACCAACCCCTTTCTAAATGTTTCTCATGGAAAACACATAAATACTAAAAAAAAAAAAAAAAGGGCATTATTACATGTATCGTTACATTCCTAGTGCACAGGGGCACAGTCTGTTGCCACATTGTTAAACGTTATATATTTATTTTTAAACTTATACAAAATGTCAATGTAAGTTATAGCCTTAACATTGCTTTTCATTGGAACTAACTGGAAGAACCCAAAACCCTGATACGCAAGCCCAGCTCATTATGCCTCCTCCACCAAACTTTGTTCAGATTCTTGGATCAGACTGATTTGGGGTTGGTGTCCTGTGGCAATACTAGTTGCTGAGCTCTTCATTACAGCACAGTTCTGCTGCCGGTCTTAGTACATGGAGATTACATGGCTTTTTTGCCTAATTTTGTATGCCTGTTAACAATGAGTATGGCTGTGCTTGAAAGTAGCCTTGTGACTCTCAGACTAAGAAAATCACATCCCTGAATTGCTTATATTACATAAGCACTCATCATGCACCTCACACAGGGATTTGCTGCCAAGCTGCTGGGTTTGATGAAAGCCCATAAAATTGTCTCCGACTGTAAAACCGTAGCTAAACTCCTATGGCGTTCACATGGCTTAAAAGTCTGTGAAAGAAACAGTGGAGAGTCAGGGATACATTACACATAATTATGTGTGTGCATGTGTATGAATAAGTGAGGATATAAATACATGATAAAGATAATGCTGTGTGTGCAGGTGAGTTTGTGCTCATGCTTTAATATGGAAAATGACGAAGTGACAGTGCCTCAGAAAAAGAGTTATCATGACATCCTCAGCCCAGCAGAGAGAGAGTCTGCTTTCGTCCTTGTCCTCAGAACTCCTCAGAAATCTCTTTCTTCTCCAATCTCAGTCATCAATGCATGGACAGAGTGTGGTGGATAAACGCACTGAGAAAGCTATTACACACTCATGAATACATGCAAACATTGGCATGCAGCGCATTCCAGGCCGGCCTCCAGAGTCCTCCCTCGATCCGCATTGATCCCCTGACCATCACTGCTCTCCCCTGCCTGCTGAATTCCAATGTGTCAATATACTCCTGTCCACCGTGCCTGGAATTGGGGCAGAGATAATGAGAATACATACTGCTGTAGAAATGACAGTGTCAGCTTGGCTGATGGAGATTTCATTATTTTGCCAATCACACAGATAAATGCATGCTCTGTTATGATCAAAGTCATTATGCCACATTTAACCATAGCACTACATGAAAAAAAAAAAAAAAAACTTGCATTAGGGGCTAATTAACAAGCATGTTGTCTTGTTATTATAAGCTGGCCTCTTAACGATGAACTGAGCTGTTGAGAACTGCAATCATTTAGCAGCTTAACCTTTAGACGTCACTGCTATTGCTGGCAGTAAAAGCATGATGTGGTTCCACATTATCCACATATAGACTGTAGCTAAGTGCGTAAAATTATTGCAGAACTTTTTTGAATTGTATTTCAAAAACAAAATAAAAACTCAAAGTTAAGAACTCTGGGGTGGGGCGGGGGTAAGACCCATCCAAGCACTGGCACTACAATATTTTCAGCAAACAAGCCCTGTTCAAAGAATAGGCCTTAAAATTCAAGCTGTGCATTGTAGATGTGTACAGATGCATTTTTATCTATATTTGTATCTATTCAACCAACAAAATGGTCTGTATCTGTATTTTTGTACAGTACAATGACCAAATATGTCATATAAAAATCCAGTTGATTTCCTGTCGATGTATAATTCTTTGTCTGTCTGTCTATTTATCTATCTATATATCCATCCAGCCATGTTCTTACTTTTGTCTAAACTAAGAAGTTTCATGTTTTGTTTAACTGTCTGAAACCCACTCACACTATAACTGGGGGCCCATAACCAAATTTTTGCAGTATGTACAGTAAAAATCTGTAGAAAAACATCCTTCAGATGAAAAGAATTATCTCAAACTTCAATGATGCCGTGCTTGTGTTTCTGTATTGTCAGTATTTTCTCGTATAATAATGGACATATGAACATTTATTCTTCAGTGTTGCGTGTTACACCAATCAGCCATAACATTAAAACTACCTGCCTAATATTGAGTACTGTAGGTCCCTCATGCTGCTGAAACAGCTCTGACTGTGGTGCACTGTGTGTTCTGACCCCTTTCTATCTGTCAGCATTCACTTTTTATGCTCCTCTTTGGGATAAGACGGGCTCCCCACATGTATCAGTGAGCCTTGGGTGTCACTGGTTCACCAGTTGTCCTTCCTTGGATCATTTTGGTAGGTACTAACTACTGCATACATGGAACAATCCACAAGACCTGCTGTTTTGGAGATCTGATGTCATTATCTACCCATCACAGTAAGGGGCATGTCAAACTGGCTCAGATCTTTATGCTCACCCATTTTTCCTGCTTTCAGTTATTCAGCTTCAGAACTGACTGTTCACTTGCTGCCTCATATATTCCACACCCTGACAAGTGCTACTGTAATGAAATAACTAAACTTAGTTTTAGTTATTTCTTAACAATATGGCTAATCAGTGAGTATAGCCATGTTCTCTGTAAGAGTAATAAGACCTAATGGAATAGTACAAAGCTTCAGGAGCTAGCCATCTAGGGTTTATATGTGATAAATATTTCAGGTAAGAGATCATGCCCAAATGAGCTAGAATTCAAAGAACTAACTAACTCACCTGAATGAAAATGAAAGCACAATCACTACTCTTCTTCCTTATAGCAAATTCAGGAGAAAAGGGACACAAATCAAAACTGGATGCTCAACTCCCTCTCATTTTACACAAGCCAACACTGAAGTCTTAACAAGCATAACTAACAAACACTGTGTCCTCTGTTCTGCTCAGTGGGCTTGATGATCTCATCCAAAACTTTATATACATAGAGCACCTCCTGCAGTAACCAATCAAGACTCTTCAACTCTGGACCTATTAAAGACCCGCTGCACACATACCATGGTCAGCTATAACATTAACACCACTGACAGGTAAAATGAATAACACTGACTACTTTGTTATTTAATTACAGTGGCAGCAAGTGAACAGTCAGTTCTTGTAGCTGATATGATGGAAGCAGGAAAAACGGCAGAGCGACTTTTAAGGCCTTATCGTGATGGCTAGAGGACCTGAGCATCTCCAAAACGGCAGGTCTTTTGGAGTGTTCCAGGTGGGCAGTTGTTCGTACCTACCAAAAGTAATCCAAGGAAGGACAACTTGTGAATTTGCAATGGGCATCCAAGGCTCATTGATGCATGTGGGAAGTGACAGCTTGCTCATTTGGTCTGATCCCAAAGAAGAAATGACTATGACTATGACACACAGTGCCCATCAGATAAAGCTGTTTCAGCCAAATGAGGGGGACCTACTTAATATTAGGCAGGTGTTAATTTTTTGGTTAATAAGTGTATACAGGGTCATGACAGACCTTTACCTTACCCATACTTTTAACTAGTTTCCCATAGATGTGTTTTCGATAGACAGCTGTGTTACACATCAGCCGTTTCTCCCCAAATACTATTCGTTTTTGACAAACATGGCTGCCAGGCCTCACCGCTCATATACTGAATCTGACTCTCACCCCTACTGCTTAGCTCTGAAATGCCTGAGGGGCAGAGACACTTTATAAGTGATGACTAACACCACCACACACACACACACACACACACACACACACACACACACACTTACACACACAGTTTGACGTTTCTGTATGTGCTATTCAGCTAACGTCCACACTGCTTACTCTTGCCTCACGCTGGCACTTCAGCTGTGTGCTGATTTTCATTTCACCACCCAAATTACACAGCCTTCTGACAGGCCCATTTTTTTTAGCAGCCAGGAAAAAATAAGTACATTTCTACGAGGCAGCGTTTAACTGGAATACTTTGGCAACATACACTTTTGTGCTTGTTCGCACCGTCTCAAAATTACAGCCTTTGTGAAGAGCTGGAGGGATTTGGGTGTCGTTGGTGTGTGTGCACATGTGTACCTGAGAGCATGTGGTTCCATGATGTGTAAATATGTAATATTTGGGAAACTGTAAACTGTGTCCAACTGTGTCTGGATTCTGTGTTGAATAATGTGTTAAGATTATGTGTAGAACAACTTTTGCCAAGGTGGGGGGTTGGGTGGGATATATTAGGTAGCAAGTGAACAGTCATTTCTTAAAATGGTGAAGGAAAAATGGGCATCTAGGTTTTTGAGCCACTTTGACAAGGGCCTTACTGTGACAGCTAGATGACAAAGTCAGAGAATCTCCATGTCTTGTGGACTGTTCCAGGTGTGCAGTAGTTAGTACCTACCAAAAGTAATCGAAAGAAAGGGTGAATCACAACCAGTGAATCTGCGACAGAGTCATGGGGACCTGGGCTCACTGATGCATGTGGGGAATGAAGGCAAGCCTGTCTGGCCCGATCCCACAGAAGAGCTACTGTGGTTTAAAAAGTGAATGCTGACACTGATAGAAAGTGGTCAGAAAGCACAGGTCAGAGTTATTTTAGCAGCATGAGGGATCTACTCAATATTAGGCAGGTGGTTTTATTGTTCTGGCTGATCACTGTAGGTTAAAAGTCTATATTTATGTTTTATTCTATGCTTATGTATTTGTCAGAATCTGCAGTGGCTGCACGCTGTTTAATTTAACGCTGCATTTTCTTCACAGCGAGCCCCATCCCTTTAGAAGTGACCGCTTTGGGGACGTGTTGCTAAAACACAAGCAGCTTGAGGCAGCCAGAAGGAAAGCGTGTGCAGTTGTAGGCTAGTTCAAAGCTCCACAGTGGCTTAATATTGTTTTTCAAACTTCAAAATGAACTTAACATAATGATTTCAGGCTATATTACTGAGTCATATCAGCAATCTGACTGATTGTTGGCCGCTCCATTAACATAAAGTTCTTCCAGCAGGAGAGAGCAGAGGGAGCACTGTGTTTTTCAGTGGTTTGATATGCTGATTATGTATATACAGTACTGTGCAACATTGTCTGGCAACTACGTCAATAGTTTAAAGTCATTTTTTCCTGATCAGTGAAATTCTTTTTGTTGCAAAAACACAAATGAACAATAGAATAAATGCAAACAAACAGGAAAGCAGTGAAAAGAATGAAGTAGTGAAAAGTAGTTGATGGGGTGTGAGCTGGTTAGAAGACACAGGTTTGGTTCCAGATTGCTCCTCTGAGGTTTGTGAGTGTCGACGTTTCTTCATGGACAGGTCAGGGTTTTGTGTGTGTGTGTGTGTGTGTGTGAGAGAGAGAGAGAGAGAGAGAGAGATTGATTGATTGATTGATTGATTTGATTGATTGATTTCAAAGTAAATTAAACAAGAAGGAAACGGTTAGGCAGAAATCAGGAGCACAGAGCTTCAATTTGCATTGAAAGTCTCTGGGCACACTAAATGATGCTCAGCAAGAGGTTATATACACACAACACAATATTGTGTTTGCCATCTATCAAACCAGTTTCAACCAGATGTTACTGTCATGGGGGTAAACGTGCCAAAGAGTCATATGATCATACGTAAGTTAAGATAGCAGCGAAATGGACATTTAATCTAATAACGAACCTAACGTTCTTCTAAAATGGGCTGTTTGGTACTGGGGACATATGCTTAATGGTTTCACATCCTAACGATGGTGAAGTGTCAAGGCTCCTGAACCTTAAGGGTGTAAGAACCTCAAGCCTTTGGCCAGATTCACCACCTCCATGCCTACAAACTACAGTAATACTGGGCATCCACTAAGAGAACTCTAGGAATGGTCAATCCAACAAACCAACTCATAAAATCACATCACTGTTTACTGCATTACTGGTTTAAGTGTTTATTCTAATATTTGTGTTTTTATGTGAAAATTAACACACTTACTGTTCAGAAAAACAGCTTTTTATGATGATCATATTATATATTCTAATGTTTGGGTTTTTAAATTATTGTGTATGTTATATAAATATATTTACTGCACCCCAATCATCCCTAATGATTAATATTTTGTGACCAGGCCTTCATCATATGGCTGATTTTATAGGGATAGACCTATTACTATAGGAACGAAAAGGAAACTTGGTGCCTTCTGCATGACCCTGGACCCTCTTTTTGCTCTGAACAGATGCAAAGCTGAGAGAGGAGTGAGGAACAAGGAGGAAATGGGATGATGAATGATTGTTGCAGTGTATGTGAAAATGTACAGAATATTAGACTGGAAGGAGGATGAGCTTCAGTCAGAGTCCTCCCCACAAAGTTATCTGATATCTCTGAAAACTATAATATACTCATATATTATATTACCTTATTGAAAAAACAAGTTTCTCCATATTTTTAATGTAAAGGAGAAGGCAAAAAATCTCCATACTACTAATGTTATTATATGTGTGTTACTATATGTAACTTTATTTCCCGAAGGAACCTTCCCAAGGGATAAATAAAGTTTCTATTTATCTATTTATCTATGTAAATTAATGACAGAACATGTCAGAACAAGTAACAAGAACAAGTACAAGTAATTTTAGAACATCATGAATGATGTTAAGGTCAGCTGCTGTGTTGATGGAGAAGAATAAAGATGGGCATGCATTGTTTTCTCTGGACAGCGACGATATGTTCTTGAAATAGCCACATAGGACAAGTTCTCCAAAATGGCTTTCCCTCAAACCTGATGATGATGATGATGATGATGATAATAATAATAGGGCCCCCTGAAAGGCATATGTGGCCAATATGACCCTCACTCTCCATCACTCAAAAGGCAACTGCAATCCTAGGTGCCTTCTAGCTAAAGTAACAGAATTGCCAGTCAGAGTCCATGTAAACCATGTAAACAAATGCTCATTGCCCTGGTTAAATGACACTGTTCCTACATAAACTGTAACTAGTCTGGAACCAGCTTTACTATATTTCATTGCATCTATATTTTCAAAACTGCATTGACTTCACACACCCTGTCTCAAATATTTTATGATGAAATTCATTTGATTTTTATTAAAAATAGCTATCTTATGAAAACTTCCTTTCCCTTTACCTGGGAACGTTGATGTAGGGGACTATTAGAACTCATTTAAGCTACACATGTAGCCCTTAAGGACCACGATGAGTCCATTTACATTGTTTCTACCTTGGAGGAGTGAAATGTACCTGGACAGTAGCCTTTTCTGACAGTGCATAACTGTTACTATTACTAAAGAGCCCATGAAGAACCCTCCTTTTTTATGTCTGCAGTGATATGTGTGGTGTTCAGATGGGGAATGTAATGTCGACTCATTTTAGGACAATGTGACTGGTCCTTGTCATAAACCATCACAACTAATCATCTTCTTCACTCCCTCGAGTCAGGCAGTGAGAACTCAGCTTTGATGTTAGAACTATAGGGGGTTGGTTGATGTGTGTTTGTGTGTGTGTGTGTGTTTTGTAGAATCTTTGCAGAATCCATGCACTACAATGTGACTGTTAGCTTGTGCTCTTCCAGGTGAAGTGGTGAAATGAATGCAGCAGTTCATTTGGAAAGGCCTCAATCACTGCCAAGGAGTGTGAGGATTCAAGTTTCTTTTATCTTCCGTGTGTGTGTGTGTGTGTGTGTTGCACAATGCGATGAAAAATCTGAGCTCATCATCCCACATGCACCTACAGTTCTTATCTGTATTTCAGCACAAGATTGAGGTTAACTAGAAAGACCCCCTGACATTCTCCCCATGCCATAGTAGAGTGTATTGCACAGAGAGAGACTGCACTATAAGGTACAGCGAACTCAAGGGATGAATGCAATCTAAAGAATTGGAACCAGTTGCAAGATACCAGTACACTAATCAGCCACAACATTAAAACCACTGACAGGTGATGGGAACATCTCCTTATCTCATTACACTGAGTCCCTCTCAACATTCAAGAAGCAACTCAAGACTCAACTGTTCCGCACCCACCTCAGCACATAAACTTTACGGTCACACAAGAACTACTGTTTCCAGATAACCAACCTGACGTCATCCATTTCAGTTTTTATTGTAACATTCACTCTAGCACTTGACAATTGTTGTACTGCAGCAGTTCTTGCAAGCACTTGGCACATGTATCTATTGCTGTAGTTCTCTCTTTAGTAGTATAAGAACTTGGCATATGGAATTTCCTCTCTGTGGTAGTTTAGGATCTTGGTGTGTTTATTTATTGCAGTAGTTTAGGATCTTGGCGTGTTTATTTATTGCAGTAGTTGCC
>JBBPDA010039584.1:0-14513 GCA_037974385.1 Arnoldichthys spilopterus
TGGTATGGGGTTGTGTCAGTGCCCTTGGCAAAGGTAACTTGCACTTCTGTGATGGCACCATTAATGCTGAAAAGTACTGAGATTTTGTACCACAATATGCTGCTTTCAAGAAAACATCTTTTCCAGAGATGCCCATGCATATTTCAACAAGACATTGGAAAACCACATTCTGCACACATTACAAAGTCCTGGCTGTGGAGGAAGAGGGTACGGGTACTTGACTGGCCTGTCTGCAGTTCCGACCTGTCTCCAATAGAGAATGTGTGGCGCAAAATGCAACAGCGAAAACCCCGTACTGTTGCCCACCTTAAGACTTGTTTGCAGAAAGAATAGGACAAAATTACACCAGAAACAATTCATCACTTGGTGTCTTCAGTCCCTAAACATCTTTTAAGAATTCTTTCCTTTTACTTGTGATTTTATTTAATAATATGATTTGAATACTGACTAACATGAACTCACTTCGTTTGTGCCAAAGCCAAAAGGGGTGGGCATAGGCCTATTGCACCTAATCAATACCACTGCCATTGAATGGAAAGTGTTTTCTGGACTGGAAAGAACATTATGTTCAGATATCTCTACATGTGCACAATTGAAAATTTTGTTTAATAGCCTAGTATTGTAATATTAATAAAAATGTGTATTTGTGTGTAGGTGAAGGAGCTGCTTGCAAGTGAGGAGTTTAAACCCAACTCTGCCATGGTAGTGCTGGATTTTCTCATCAGACACTCCATCATAGAGCCTGATACAGGTGTGAGCAGTACAGATACACTTTTTTTCCATAACAACCAATCACCCTGTAGAATACTTTTCCAGTTATATGAAATTAGGTTAGCTCCCAGGACCATCTGAGTATTAATCAGATGTGTTAATATAATTGATCTGCAAAAGTTGTGGGGTTTAATGTTTCATTGAGGTTCACTTTAATTATACCCCTTACACTTTTATTACACCTTTCTGTAACTCATGGCTAATTCAGTTTGCATCTTAGTCCATATAGTAACTGTATAATAAGCTTTTTGGATGGTCCCCAAATTCAAGTTCTGGTGACCCCATGTTCTCCACTTCTTTCTTTCTATGCCCACCTGACCCAGCCCATGAGGAGCTTGATGGTTAGTTATGGGTTGTGCTAAATAAGACAAAGTCTTATTTGGAGTGTGGGGTCAACAGAACTAGGATAAAAAAATTCCAGCCTTAGCATGTGATCAGTCTGGAATGGTAAGAGGTTAAGCCTAGTACACAAAAAATGACTCAAGTCTTAACATTGCCTTTAACCACAAAGTAGGTGTGAATTGAATCTTTATACAGTAGCACACCTGTTACTCATCACATGCCTGAAAAGTACAATCATTTTGTGGTCACTGACACAATTTGTTCATTAGGAGACATGTTTTGGATCACTGTCTTGCAAGAATATCCACCCACAACAGTGAATTTATATTTACAACCTTTCTAATGTTTACCTTTCAGAGCCTTATTATCAGGAGTTTGTTGCTGGACTGCACAGACCATTATGAACACAGAAAAATGTTCTTCATTCATGGCCAAACTGGAAACACTACCACAGGACACACTTTCTAAAACTCCAGAAAATAATGTTTATGTGAACTCACTGCAGCTACATCTTCACAGTCTATCACAAATGTACATAATTGTTTTGAGAATAAAAACATCACAAAGGCTTACCCTTTAAGAATGTTTATTTTCTCACAGTACTTTAAAATGACTGGTGAGATCCAAAGATACAAAAGATTATTTATGCATCAAAGTTTTTTTTCTCTTCTTACAATGAAATGCAGAATCTCTTAAGAAATTGCTTGCATTTTATATCATGATATTAAAACAGCCTTTTCAAAATCATCATTACTATTTGTACTTTTTCTTTTAAAATGTAAGTTCTAAGATAACATTGTGTATTTAGAATAAAGGAAAAGAACAAGCCAGTAGAATGCCACTGTTTAAGCGTGCTGCACACTGTTGAAGCGCACATAGTACAGTAAAAAAAAAACCAACAGAGAGAGGTTTGTTTGGAGAAATGAAGGAATTCATTTCTGCACACAAGCTAATAAAACCTGGCACACACCAGGGGAACAAAAGAGGAAAAATACATTAAACAACATTAACCAAACTGACCATATAATTGTCCACATAACTGTGGTCCTAAGTTTCCTCCTTAGCTTCAATTTTGAGCTTCAATAGTGCTGATTAACCTGAAATTTTCTTTAAAAAATTTCAAAACATAACTGAGCATATAAAACAGCCACAAAAGTAAAGCGTTAGTATAATTACTGCTAAATGCATTTTATAGGCAAAAGGCAAAAATGTGGTACATTTAAATAGGTCAAAATCAGTCAAGTTATAAGACTCAATTATTTCAACCAGTGACTGTCAGCATTAAGACTAGGGGTGAGGAAGGAGTTTTGTTGCAAGACATGTTTGGTATCTGAAGTTTGCATCTATACTTTTTCACCAGATCTACCAGGCTAATGCAATTAAGTCCGTTTATAAATAACAGTCATACAGTGTCAGAACACACATTAGCAATTGTGTGATTATTTAGACAGGCTGATTACTCCATGCTTATTAGCTTCCATTAGTATTAGCTCCATTGGTTTCACAGCTCCACTATAAAACTGAATCAACAAATACCAAAAGATACCAAACATGTTTTGGTTGATCAAACCACAGTTGGGGCAAGGGGGGTGGATAAATGTGATTTTCACCAAATTAATGCTTTAGATGCATCCTAAGTACTGTGTAAATTTTCCTTCTTACCACACTATGGCTTTGACTAGGTTAGTGTGTTTGCTGCTGAGGGAAAGAAGATGAACACAAAACAAAAGCAATACAGCTGACAGGCAACAAAAAAATTTTGGACAAAACATACTGGTTCCCCGGGAGCAGAGCCTCATTTGAGGCAGTGGCTGAATCAGACACGACTCCCCCAATACAGTACACAAATCTGCACCCTAACCAGTGGGCATTGTATGAAAAGGAATCATTTCAGATTCAGCCAGTAGCTTACCTGAACATGCCACCTTGCTACTGTTGTGAGGTTTGACACACTTTGCAGAATGCTGGAAAAACATTCAACCAAATAAGAAACACTGGCACACAATTCGGTTAAAATAACTTCATTCATAGTGTAATCCATTTTAAATTATACCTATTTTGCATACTTGTAATAAGGTTTGTAAGGATAAACTGTTTTAGTGTAGCTAACATTGTAGCCTAGGTGACTAGCTACTGTAGTTACTCTAACGTAACGGTGCCATAAATACCTACAAAAAAACTACAACAGATCTATCTCAACAGTGTGACCTTTTATATATATATAAAAAATAAATATAATTTGAAATTAATACATCTAGGTACTTTGATTTTGTAAGTATT
Organism: Arnoldichthys spilopterus; assembly: GCA_037974385.1. NCBI lineage: Eukaryota > Metazoa > Chordata > Actinopteri > Characiformes > Lepidarchidae > Arnoldichthys > Arnoldichthys spilopterus. The sequence goes on from JBBPDA010039584.1 coordinate 3,394, forward strand.
GATTTTGGTGCTACAGTTTCTCCTTAGGTTGAATGGGATTTTTACTCTAAAGTTTTTCCAGCCAGTAGCTATGAAAGGAAGCATTTCCAAGTAGGGCATGGATTTGTCTATTAGCGAATCGCTGTGTCTGTGCATGATTAACTTTACCAAGCTCACTTTTCAACCTGACATAAGACCACTACAAAGCTTTAGACTAATTTGAGAATGGAAAAATATCTAGGCCCCTTTTTGTTGTTTCCCCTCTATCTTTTGGTCCTTTGGCCTGCTTTTGAACAATGACCCTCCCTCTATCCCCCAGTGCGAAGCTAACACTAGGGGGCACCCCCTCCCTCTCTCATATTTCTTTCTTTCTCTATTCTCTGTGGCCTGGTTTGGTTTCCCTCCCCCACTCCCTCATAACCTCTTCCTCTATAGTAGAGCGCAGGCGTTCTTCTTGCTACGTTTCTTGGCTTGCAGCGCTGCCCTGGTGGCCATCTCAAACACTTCCCTCACACCATCCTTAGTTTTGGCAGAGCACTCCAGGTATCCAGAGGCATTGATGCGATTGGCCATATCTCGCCCTTCCTCCCCTTTAACAGGCTCCTGTTTACAGAGGAAAGAAAGGAAACACAGAAGCATGAAGCAATCACCAACACACATATTAGTCTGGTGATTTTTGCCTTGGGTAATCAACACACCGCAGCTAAAGTATCATCACTCTGACTGAGTGTATGTCAAGGTTTTGGTTGTAAATGTAATACTTAAGCCAGACAAACCAATTATATACATGTATATGTTCTCAGAAAAAAAATGGTTTGGAAGCTAATTAGCTCATTGATAATTGTTGAGATTAGCTCATTGATGATAGCTTAACCAAGGTAATTCCTCTTGCAAAATACAGTCCTGACCCCTCCTAAACTGTGATTGGTCATGAGAGGTGCAGTCCTGAGTTGTGGGGGAAACTGGTAAGGGCATGTTAAAAAAAACTATATTAAAATGCAGTAATCATTTACTGTAATTAAAATGCCCCTATCCAAAAACCTGAGGCTCTCAAGCAGGGTGTCTTACAATTCTATGACCATGTAAATTTCAGGTAAAGGAAAACTCTTTATTTATACTTATACAATTTGTAAAATGCAATTTCAGGGAAAATTGTTTTTAAGCATCTTCAGAAATGCTGTAAAAAGGGTAACAGTATATCCAGAAACCTGTTTCATCTTGGCCAGCTCCCGTCGTGTGTGTTCATCATTGCGAAGGTCCTTTTTGTTCCCCACCAGGATGATGGGCACATTGGGGCAGAAATGCTTCACTTCTGGCGTCCATTTTTCTGGAATGTTCTCTGTGAGAAAACAGCACATTAAAAGATACATGGGCTAAAACAAACCGATGGTGTTCAAATTAATATCTCATTCTTCATTAAGATCAAGATCATCTGATGTAAAATGGCTTTCTACAAAGACTGATGGTTCATGTTTGATATGACCTTATAAACTATGCCTGAAAAACAAAAAGAATTACTAATGTTTTCCTTTAAGACTCATCTGGATTTGGCTGGTGACTCTAATATCAAGATTTTATTTTCCGTATTTCTTTGAATAGACTTAGCTCTAATTATATACTACACAGATGGCTCAGCTGTACAGTAGCAAATGAGAGACAATCAGAAGTGAGCATGGAGTGTATCAGTGACACAGCTTGAAATTTACATACACTGTATCATGTTCATGATATGCCCAGAAATGACATCATGACATAATTTAATGCAACTGCTCCCACATCTAAGTGTGGATGGATGCTTACCCAAACTGTCTGGGCTGTCTATGGAGAAACACATGAGGATGACATCAGTGTCTGGGTAGGAGAGTGGCCTTAGCCTGTCGTAATCTTCCTGTCCTGCTGTGTCCCACAGAGCCAGCTCCACCTAATACCAGAACAGTAAAACCACTTTATGTATCTCAGACTTTATATACTTTAAAGTCTAACTTTCCCTATAGGGGGTCCAAACTAATTTCTCACTCTCATAAGTATATTAGTTTCAAAGTAGCGAATAATTTATAGTAAATACTAAATAATACAGAATATTATTTGAGCTTACCACATAAGCATTATCTTTTCCCTGATCTTAAATGCAGTCTCTTACTCAGAACACACAAATATGTTTTGTGTCTATCTGCTGATGTTGTGGTACTCACCTGTTTTCCGTCTACCTCAATGTCTGCAACATAATTTTCAAATACTGTGGGTACGTAGACCTCTGGAAACTGGTCTTTACTGAACACAATGAGCAAACAAGTCTTTCCACATGCTCCATCCCCAACAATCACAAGTTTTTTACGAATTGCAGCCATCTGAAAATCAGGGTTCAGAAAGATTTAAAGGTCAGCAAAAGGCTGCAGCTGCCAGCACTTATAATACAAACATGACCAAGTTAATTACTATATTTTAATAACCACTTAAAATCTAACTTAGTTGTAGCTAACAATGTCACAACATATGAGTGAATGTGCTACTATAGCAATAATGTAAAAAAGTACAGGGGTGTTTGAAAGTTTGTGAACTATTTTTTTCACACTTTGTTCTGTTTTTTAAAACATTTTCTTTTTCTTTAACCATTCTTTGACAGAACAACGTGTGTGCTTAGGTTCCTTGTCTTGCCGCATGATTCACTTTCTCCTGAGATTCAGTTCATAGCCAGATGTCTTGATATCTTCCTTTTGATTTCACTAGTGTAATTCAAACTTCATTGTTTCAGCAATGATGGTAAGCTGTCCTGGCCTGGATGTAGCAAAAAAAGGACCCAAACAATAATATTACCACCACGTTTCACAGATGGATTCAAAGTTATACTTAAATGCAGTGTTTTCTTTTCTCTAATATAAATTCTATTTTGGTCTCATTCATCCACAAAAGATCTTTCCATGTCCACCTTATCTTTAGCAAACTATAGACTATAGTTTTTTTGGAGAGCAGTAGCTTTCTCTTTGCAAACGTGTAATGCACACTACTGTTGTTTAGTGTTCTTCTTAGGGTGGACCCATAAACATTAACATTAGCCAAAGTAAGAATGTCCTCTAGCTGCCTAAAAATAAGAGTGAGAATGTGCTGTAAGCAGGTAGATCGAGTGTGGGAGAATGAGTTTTGCATGTATACACTACATGTCCAAAGGTTTGTAGACTGCTCATCCAGCATTTTTGTTATTAACTTAAGGGTATTCAAATGGGGATTGTGATCCCCTTTGCTGCTGTAACAGCTTATACTCTCCTGGGAAGGAAGCTACAACAGCATTAGTGAGAGAAGCTACTGATGTTGATCATTACTTCTGAATCACAAAGGCGAATCCTGGCCCACTGGCTGTATATCCCTCTACCAGACGAATGGCATTGGGCATCTTGCCTTCGCGTACCATTCTGTTGGTACATTTTCAAATGGAAAATAGCCCAAGCTGTTTCGGGAATGGGCCCAACTCACAGAAACAGAATTCACTCATTAGAAGGGGTGTCTGGATACTTTTGGACACAGTGCAGATCCAGTGTGTCGTCAGGAACATGATCCATTTCTCACCAGCTAAAGCCACACCAGAATAAAACCTTAATAACGCGTTATTAAGAGTTTGTTTGATATCGGGGAAACAGTTTACAGTGAGTCTAGATGGCATATTGGTTAAATACGTTGATAACGACTGTTACAGTAAATTAAAACTGCAGGTCAGTCCGACTCCGCTTCCGCCACATAGTCCGTTAGCCTGCATGCTAACCGGCTACATATACTATAAACTTGTTTTTTAACATGTCTAACAAAGACCGTAAAGCTGCGACTATGTTTCTAGATGTGTATTAGGTGAAGTAAGCAAGTGTGAGCGTGTTTGTGTAAATATTTACCGTTTTTCTCGGCGATTTCTCTCTCTCTCTTCTCTCTTTCTTTTCCTCTACGCCGCCCTAAGGCCCCGCCCACTGCCACGCCGAGAACACGCCCGCTCTCTCCAGTCGTACCAATAGCGCAGCCACGAACAAACGTGCTCAGCCAAACAGCACTCCGGACACAGAGCGGAAGTATTTTTAGATTTGGGCAAAAAAAGTGTTCAGAAGCCAAAAACAGGAAAGAGAATTAGAAAGGAAAAGAGAAAAAGGGGATACAACTTTTACACCAGGAATCATTTCAGACTCGTTCACGAATAAATTAGGTCAGATTAAAGAACGATGACCTAAAAAATAGACTGCACTTGAACTTGACTGTACAGTTTGAACAGTTGAAACCTGTTGATAAAGAGAAAAAAAATCAGAAGACGAGGAAACTCATTAGGAATAAATTCACTCATGTACGTTAATTAATAAATACAAAAGGAAATGTGAGGATAATGTTATATGTACGTTTCTTTTTTTTGTTGAAAAAGCAAGATCTGTCTAATTAGCTTTCTTTCATCTGTAGTGCATTGTTGACAATGTGCACTAAGCAACTATAACATCTACATCTACAGACTGACAGGTTATGGGAATAACACTGATTAGCTCGTTATAGTGGCACCTGTGTGGGATATATTAGGCAGCAAGTAAACAGTCAGTTCTTGATATTGTTGTGACTCAGATCATTCCAGCAATCATCATTACATCATTACATAGCATGAAAACAGTAGCATCTCTTTCTTATATATGCAAATCCCACGCCCAACAACACATGGAAGGAAAATGTATGATAATTGTTTTAATTAATGAGTTTTGGAACAAAATCTTCCATCTACGAAAGTACAATGGTAACACTAGGTAACAGAGTTACATTTTATTTTTGCTCTTGGGTACAAAGTGTGTTTTCCCAATCCCTTATGTCTAAAATAAATATAAATTGGCTACGGTTTCACAAAAACTTTGCTTCTGTAGTCAGGATAAAGACATTTTAAAATGTATGTTTTCAAGAAAATTCTCCATTCACATCAAATGCTAAGTAGACATCCAGAATTTTCTGGAACTGTGAGAACTGTCCAGAAGTTTCTAGAACTGTCCAGAATTTTCTTTTAGAATCTTTTAGAACCTTCTGTGACTGTCCAGAAAATATAAAAAATTCATCTGTTTTGCCACTTTAAATACAAAACTTTTTTGGGCTGTGGTTATTAAATCAAAGTTTGTGAGGAATATAGCCATTTTCACATAAACACAAGCAGTTGAAATATAATATTTTAAAGCCAGAAACAAAAATTGTGCCACACTGTGTAATCAAAAAGAGTAGATAACATCGATATATGCCATACATTGGTGTTAACCAGCTGATTTTGATGTATTATTTCTTTTTGCCCACTTAAAGGAGGGGAACCACGACAAAGTATTCGAACAAGACAATCCAAAAAGCCACAAAGTTTATTAAGTAAAATCCAGATATGATATAAAACCTGTCCTGATTTTGTGAGAAAAAGAAAAATCCAACCACTGCATATGATTTGCGGACTGGTTGGGTGGTGAAAACTTTTCAAAACCGCTGGGATAGTGTCCTGACAGCTTTTCATCATAGTCAGCATTAACATTTTGTCCTACAGGAGCTCTTCTGTGGGACTGGACTAGATGGTATCAATCAATGAACCTTGGACACCCATGACACTGTGGCTGATTCACCACTTTTAGTAGGTACTAACCACTGCGTAACAGTAACACCTCAAAAGGCCTGTTGTTTTGGAGATGCTCTAAACCAGTCATGTAAACCAACACAACACAAATAACTTATCTAAGTTGCTCAGGTCCGTACACTGACCCATGTTGCCTGATTCCAAAACTGATTTGAATCCCATAATTTTTAGGTACCACATGATAATGATAAAATAATGTTATTCACTTGATAAATGTTTAAATGTTGTGGCTGATCACTGTAAATTTAGAGTATGAATATAAATGTACAAGAATAATATTAGACTCCATTTGTTAGTTTGTTTTCACTGTTTTGCACCAATACTTTGAAGCTGAGAAAGAAACCTGTTTAATTGTGTGGTAAGTGGTAAGTTTACAGGGAAACGTTATTCAAAAGCCTTTGCATAATTCAGTACATGGAAATGTGTTAGAAGTGAAGACACGAATCAGTCACATGAAACTTGGTAATAACATTAGATGTTTATTATGATAAGTTTACTAGAATTTAATTTACAGTCAAACACATGAAATTGATAGTGAATGGCAGTCTATTCATCCGATGAAGAAGGAAGAATGATCTTGCTGGGGTCATAGTAGTTCTTGTCCATCAGAGTCAGCCCCTGAGCTTCTCTTTCTTTAATCAGCCGCTCAGCTTCACGGCGAGCCCACTGCCTCATACTGTAGGGGAAAAAGCAAAACACATTTTGTTGTGTGTGTGCAAATATCTTTTTCCATGTTGAGCCATTTGGGAGACATCAGCTTTCTACTCAAACAAAATACTTATTATATTAGAAGACAACCCTAATGCTTATCATGTTTACCAACGTTCAACACAGCCATAACATCTTGGCCATTTCTGGGATTTATGCCTTTGGTGTTAATGAGATGGCTGATGAAAGTTCCATATCCAGTGCTGAATAAACATTAGTAGTTACTGTAATGCTATATGGTGCATTTTGGCTATTTTCATGCTTAAAGGCAGGTATGTTCACATGGCTACAAACCTCCAAACCACATAAAAGCCTCCTTGCATTTTTTTCCAAAATGTTTAACATTTTCAGTACACTGAATACTGTTGTGGCTGTACAACAGTGTGCTGTTGGTTCAAGAGATCATAACACGTTGCAATGGTCTGAAAGTTAATATTTACAATTTGATTTTAATTGGACATGACAATTTTTAAAGGGGTCATATTTAGCAGACTAAAAGAATGTTTTAACCAGCTGGAAATGATGGCAGTGGGTCAATTCTGTAGGAATCCCATTGTTCTTCACAAATTTCAGGAATTGTCTGCCCCCTTGACCCACACTTGATCCAGCTCAAGAAGGGTTTGATAATTACCTGATGGGCTGGATCAAGTTTGCTGGGGCAGAGGAAAGTTGAAATTGTGGAAGACAGTGGTTCTATAAAATTGGAACTGAAAACCACTGGTCAATGGGACACACACACACACGAGTAATGTGGCTCCACTCTAATAATAAAAGAGGTAAATCCAGCAAACCTGTGTAGAATTGAAGGATTAACAGCATTCATTACTTGACTGAACATACCTACAAAATAATAGGCATGTTCCATGGTTAAACAGTTTTGAATATGGAAGCACTGATGTGACATTTGTAGAATGAAAGCAGAAGGCAAAACGTTTCAATAAAAAGTTCTTCAGATGGAACTTATGAACCTGATGAGAAAAGACACACTTGTGCCTTGGAGTGAACTGACAGTCATGTCCTCAGATTTGTGGGATTTTACCATTTTTCTTTTAAAAACAATTTCCAACTAGGGATTTTTTCATAAAAAACAATACACACAAATGTCTCATTTGTTAACTCTCAAACATTTATTTAGCTGAAAAGTCTAAAGAAAAGATTACAAATGTTTTCACCGATCATCTTAATTGTATTTAGTAAAAAAAACAAATGTAGAATTTAATGCCTGCAACACACTGAAAAATTTAGGAACTGAGGAAACAGGACATCATCTGCTCAACGGTCCATAGTAGCCACTGTCCAATTCATTTCAAAGTTTTTTTTAACCGACTGACAGTTCTCTCATGAAGTTAGATACAAAGATGTGAGTGATAACCCATCTGTTTGCAGAGATGCCTTTGGTGGATGCCCCTTTATACCCAATCATGATCCCCTCACCTGTTTCCAGCTCACTTGCTTATTGTGAAATGTTTTAAAACAGCATAACTTAAACATTCTAATATTTTTACTCTAATTTTGCTGAATCACAACTTTGGGTGTGTTGCAGGTGTAAGATTATACATTTAAGCTGATCGGTGAAAACATTGGAAAGCAGTTAAATAAACGTTCAAGAGAGTTAATAAATCTCACATTTTTACTGCTTTACACTTGATGAAGGCACATTGCTAAATTCAGTGTAGATTTGATTGCCTTTAGCCACAAGGGCATTGGTGACATCAAGTATGATGCACCATCAATTTAGAGAACACAGTTTCACTGATCTACAATGCTGAGGGGTATTTAACTCTTTTGGCTAATAAAATGAGCATGGTGTCTCATGGATGGCTGCTCCAGAGCATCCCATTCTAATGCTTTTCTATAGATATTATAGAAGCTATGGGTGTGTAAGTGAACATCTGTGTCAGAAATAGTTGCGCCTTAACACAACTGAATTCACTAATAAGACTGTCTACATACTTTAGCACAAACAGCATTAATTAATTCCGGTCTCTCACATACTTACCCATGGTCTGGTAAATAATGGATGAAAGTTCCCCCTATGACAATGGCCATGGAAATGCCAAAGAAAAAGGCCAACCTCATGTTCCACTCATCCACAAGTGGGTCTGAGGAGAAGCCATGATAGTCTGGGTTCTATTAAGACAAGAGAAAAGAACCAGGTTCACATAAATCAACGATAAGGAAGATTCTCCAATTTACCAATCATACAGAAGACCATTCTAAAATGTGTTTAGTTCTCATATAAAGTGAACATTTTCCATCAACTGAAATGTTTAACTAGGTGTGTTTTCTCAGTTTGGAGTCAGCATTGACAACAGATATCAAATGGAGCCAGATAACCAAGCAGCAAATCTCCTCTTTACAATAAAAGCCAGTGTGCCACAATATAAACTTCATATACTAATTAAAATCACTTGCATGAACATGTAGTGTTGAAGAACATGAAAAAGCAGTTAAATACACTAAAAAGCATACTGTAGGAAACTTAGATCTTCATCAAATGTGTATAAGCTCCTAAGATTCAGACTAAACTTGTATCAGTGCTCCATGTAGGAGCAAATTAAACAAGTAGGTTTACTGAGCATTTATAAATGTTCTGAGCACTAACAAAATGCAATGTTACATGTTAAAACCCATTTAAAGAGGTTCAAACTTTAACAAGTAGGAATTCATGAATGGTATGTAAGAGTGCATGGCTGTTCCAATGTCATTTTAATGGGAGGATCGATTTTCAAGTATAAATTAAATTTCAACATAAGCGAATACATGTAACTGACTGTAACCACTATTTACGTTCGCTGGTTTAGGTGATTTGTCCCGCAGAAACTCATCAGGAAGTGATTGGCCAGGATGCTCAGCGCAAACAGCGACTGTTTAAAGGCTCAGCTAACATTGGCATACGCATTTAATAATTGCTCACATTTCTTATCCCGTTCGCGCATGGGTGCACTATTTACATTATATTGACGCGCGCGACCCGAACCTGTCTGAAGGAACGCACTGACCTCAGGAAGTCTATGAGAGTGCGTGTGTACGTACGTGCTGGAACTGGTTGACCTCTTCGTGCTCCTCTTGGCCTGCTGCGCGCGGTTGTAGCTCTGTAGCGGCGACGCCCTGAGAGCGCCCGCTGTGCGAAACAGCGCGAGCAAAGCAGACGGAGCGGAGCCCCGAGTGCAACGCGCGGAATAACGGAGCCATCACGCACCTCCCGAGGACACACACATACAAATTCAATAACACACACAGTGCTACCGGAACAACACAAACTGATCTGGAAATACTGCAGAATCAACTGCGGACACACAGTGCCCACTACTGCACCGGAGGATTATCACGCAAGACAATAAGATACTTCATCATGCCTTAATAAATTAATCGGGCAATTAATATAATTCAGCATTATATTTGCAATTATTGTTATTATTATTTTTACTATTATACATTTATTTATTTGTTTATTTATTTATTATTTCCTTTTTTTGTCATTTGTTATTTTATTCTGTATATAATCATAAGTAAGTAGGGTGGATGCTGCTTAAAGGTCCATGCGGCAAATTTTCTCGTCCAACTGAGCAGATTTATTCCACATTTCTGTGTCTATTTGTAAGAATTGTTGATGTATAATAAAACAACATTTTTATATGCCTAATAAAAGTGGTATAAATAAGAATAGCAGTGATATTTCAAGGAAAAACCATACTGAAAGTGGTTCATAAACCCTTCCGTACAGGACCAATTTTTATACAAATATTTTCTGTACAAATGTGTCTATAATCTGTAGCAAAGTATTATCCAGTATATTTCACTTTGGTTGTTTTATTAAGAATCCAGTTGTACGTAAATGATCTGCAAGCTGCAAGATTTCTAGCAGATGGCTGTAGTTCTGCTTAAACAGTAGATGTTCCTGCAGAATCAGCACAGGATTGTGAGCCAAAGTAAAAAGCAGGAAAGCTTAGGTGTGTTAGTAACTTAGACAAACTACATACTGTCTATAATGAAGTATTGCTTGATAACACTCAGCGTTCATACCATTATGAAAATAGTTTTTGCATCAACTGTTATGATGCACTTTAAAGAAGCACACAGTACTTGATAAATATCTTTTCATCTTCATTTAGCCTAAGAGTGTGGCATGTGTTTGTGCTTGTGCATTATCTGAAGTAGAAGCAGGAAATGTACAAACCACAAGAACTTCAGTTTTTTCAGCTTGTTTCCTTCTCACAGGAACAGCAGCCTTACTCACTCAGAAAAATCTTCAAATCTGAACACCACCAATATCTTCAGCTTCATAAACATACATCCAAGGAGCCATGTCCCACTTTTTTCTGTTGCCCAAATCAGTCCTTGTTCATTTTTACACTACCATTTTCCAACCACACTTTTAGTTACTTTTTAGTTTCTGCGGCTTTAAGGCTAATACATGTAAATGACCTCTGCTTTGACTGGATATCTCTTATCATACCTCATTCAAAAAAAATACGGTCTGTGCTGAAACACTCCTTATAACTTCAGTATGAATGGGTGTGGCTACACTGACTAATGATGAATAAAATGCTATGCCTAAATGTGTTTGGTTTTGTGACATCACAGAAACAGTACATTTAAACTCAACTGACTTTGCAGCTAAGGCAAGTCAAGTTTATTTGTATAGCGCTTTTTCAACAGACATTGTCACAAAGCATCTTTACAGAAACCGGGTCCAAGCCCCCAAAGAGCAAGCCAAGGGTGACAGAGGCAAGGAAAAACTCCCTAGTAGGAAGAAACCTTGGGAGGAATCAAGGCTCAGAAGGGGGAACCCATCCTCCTCTGGTTGACACCGAATAGCAAA
>JBBPDA010039625.1:0-2500 GCA_037974385.1 Arnoldichthys spilopterus
GTGTAGTGGGACGGTACCTTGCTCAAGGGTACCTCAGTAGTGCTCGGGCCGGGACTCGAACCTGCGACCTTCAGGTCCCAAAGGCAGTGTCCTAACCACTAGGCCACCACTGCCCACTCCAACAGTAGGAGATTCTCCAAGGCACTGACCCACAATGTGGGTTACTATAGTAACAGATCAATGGCCACAAGGTTGCTGTGAAGAAACTCACCCACTGTGGAAGTGGCGCTGGTCAGAAGAGACTTCCCCCAAGACCCCCAGCCTTCCCAACTTTTAGCTGGAGATTGCTCTGAGGGCTAAGAACCAACACACACACACACACACACAATACAATCTCACAATTTCAGGTAATTTTGTTCCATGACGGATGGCAAACCCTAATCCCTTTTCCAGTACAGCATCACTGAAAACTCAAACACAGAAAGCGAAACATCTTTTCCTTTGAAAACAGTAGAAAAGGCTCAGTCTGCAAACATGCATCCAGTATAACGCGCTCACACCTGCAGTTACACATATACAGCTGTATATGTATATTACACAAATATATAAATACAATTCTAAATATAAAAATATTAATTTTTTTGTATATATATATATATATATATAGCTGAATAAATAAAAACAATTTCCAAATACATTAATGTAATACTGAAAATATGAATATAACTCTATATATATATATATATATATATATATCATAGTTACATTTGTACATTCAGTTAAATTTGTATATTTTTATTTATTCAGCTTTATATATATATATATATATCTCTGATCTAAGTAGAAAAAAATATTTTTAAAAGATGGGACGACACCTGGATCAGAAAAATATAACCTGCATATATTTTATATTTATATGTATAGGCTTAAAAATGTAAGAAAACTGTAAGTATTTTAGTACTGAGTCTTCCAGAGTGTGATAAATGCATGATTAAATATCGGTATGAAATATCGGTCTGGCTGATGTCGATATTATGGTAATCCAGTAAATACTGGCTGATAAATGACTGTGATATCATTGTGCAGCCCTAGTTTTGGCTCCTTAATCCTGCAGCAACAATAGTAATAAATAACCATAAATCAGTGAAAAAATGGTACTAAACGTTCGTAACAAACCGATGTGGGATTTGTAGCCCAGTGCCGGCATTTTTTCCAGACCTGCTGATAGAGATATGACTCTGAGATACTGTGCGTCCCTTGTATGAGGTTTCAGTGTTTTTGAGGCAGGTAGAGCTGACAGAAGCAGTACTGAACCCGGTGCAGGATGATTCAGGTACAGTGCCTCTAGCTTAGCAAAACATACTACATAAATCTAACCTATTATTATTATTATTGTTATTATTATGATTATTATTATTATTATTATTATTCATTAGCACAGAACAGAAATTAGCATCACCTTCACCCCCCCCCCCCGACAAGTGTTCTTTAAATATATTATTAAATAATAGTATATAAAATATACTATAATATAATCATAATGTCTTGCCTGGTTACAAAAATAAATGAGTGGGAAAATAAATAAATGTTAAAAATTATTTCGTTTTGTTATGAGTTAATTTGACTGATTAAACATTAAAAATAAAATAAAATAATTAACAAATAAATGCCATACATCAATAAATAATCAATTAAAATGAGGTAAAAAAAAAACTATGCTTAATAGTTTTAATTTAATAAATCTGACATTACCAAGCAGTAAAGAATGATATCACACTGTACCTCCACCTCCGCTTCTGAAGCCTCCGTCTCCAAGCTCACCGATTCGCTGCATTCGGTCACATGACCCCCAGCGCCTTCCTCTGGTTGGCCGTGTGAAGCCTCTTCAGCCCGTGCGACTGGAGCGTGCCCTGCCGCACCCTCGCTGGGAAGCGCAGGCTCTAGCGTGGCCAGAGAGAGTGGAGGAGCGGAACGAGGCTCGTCGTTGTGGGTGGCAGGTGCAGAGGCACATTCCTCCTCCTCCTCCGACGTCTCAAAGACAGAAGGGTCAGCGTTGGTGGCAGGGTCTCCCGCTGCGTCCGCATGCGACATGGTGCTCTGTACATAAACAGCAGGAGGAGGCTGATCAGGCATCAGGCAGTCAACACTACTGTAACTCCAGTGGTTTTCGGCCTACAGTCACCATTTAGATCAGCCACAACATTAGGACCACCTGCCTAATACTGAGCAGCTGCTGAAGCAGCTCTGACAGTGGTGCACTGTGTGTTCTGACCCCTTTCTATCAGAGTCAGCGTCACTTCTTGCACCACAGTAGCTCTTCTACTGGAACCAGACAGGCTGGCCCTCACTCCCCACATGCATCAGTGTGCCTTGGGTGCATGACTCATAGTTGTCCTTGCTTGGATCACTTGTGGTAGGTACTAACTACTGCACACCTGGAACACTCCACAAGACCTGCCGTTTTGGAGATGCTCTGACTCAGCCTTGTCAAAGTGGCTCAGATCCTTACGCTCCTGCTTCCAGCACATCAACTTCAACAACTGGCTGTTCACTCATTGCC
>JBBPDA010039625.1:7500-14510 GCA_037974385.1 Arnoldichthys spilopterus
CTTTAGGACTTTTCCTTTATGTTCCATCTCAGCCAATGGGGGTCATTTTCCAAGCGTTTCACATGACAAACTAACATCTTGATAACTGGAAAAGAAATTTAATTGGTTTAAATGCTGCACAGTCGCTGTAAGTTAACCGTAAGTCATCCATCCATTTTCTAAACCACTTCTTCCATTTCGGGTCGCCAATCCCAGCTGACTGCGGGCCTAAGGCAGGGTTCACCCAGGACAGGAGGCCCAACCTATCACAGGGCAAAACATAGACATAACCATTCACACACACACACTCACACCTACGGGCGATTTAGAGAATACAATCAACCTGCAGCCATTGGACAGTAGGAGGAAATCCATGCAAACTCCAAACTCAGCACAGAAAGGCCCCCGTGGATTGAACCCAGGACCTTCTGGCTGTGAGGATACAGCACTAACCACTGCAGTACCCTACCATATGTCACTGTGATTAAAAAAAAAACTCACAATTTTCTTCTGCAAAAACGCTCAGGTTTATTAAAAGATACATTTTTTTTTTCATATAATAATACATTAGTCTGTACAGTATATATCTTATTTCACAGTTTAACAATATATGACAATATATGATTCCCTTTAAAAACTGTGAAAATATAATTCAGAAAAGACAGAACTGGAGATACAGATTCACATCTTCATAGAAATGCACAATATTAGTCTAGATTAAAAAATATATCAAGATCACGGTGCGGACAAAAATCTGTTCATTTTTCCCAGATCAGTTCCATTACTCTGTAAAAAATATTTGACAATTTTGCGCTAAAAAAATCCTCACGTTTTGCTCGGGAACGGTTTGTGTAATGGAGATGCGTCGTCCTTTCGGTCGTCCATTCTTCCCTTCTGTCGCTGTAGCCACCCCTCTACCCTCATCTGCTGTTCATCGTTCTTTCTCCCGCTACACCTAAGGCACTTCGGAGGTACTTCAAATACAACTGTGATATCAGTGATATCCTTCGCCTGAGCACAGAAGAGCAATAACGTCGAGCAGAAGAACAAGAAGCACCATCGGAGAATCGCTCGCTGCTGGAAGTGTCGATAATGTCTATTCAGCCACCGAAGTGGTGAAGGACGATCCAGCACTGCTTTGGCTTCTTCCCGGATCAAGCCAACAAAAGCCATGGACAGCAGTTTCAACACTATGTTCACTCTTAACCAGGGGTCTTCAACTTCAGTCCTAGAAGGCCGGTGTCCAGCACAGCTTGGTGACTTCCCTGCTCAAACACACCTGGTTCAGCTCACCTGTTGATTGCCAGGTGTATAGTGTGTTTGAGGAGAAGAACTATCAAACTGTGCTGGACGCAGACCCTCCAGGAAAGGATTTGGAATCCCTGCTCTAAACCCAAGAGGCCAGTGGGCAGATGCTGAATTCTGATAGTCAACGTTTATGCAAAAACACAGGTTCTTCAGTCAAATGCAGTGGGAAAAGCTGTAAGTTATGGAACTTGTTTTCCAAGAATTTAATGTTAGAGTTGGGAAACAGTACAGTGGTTCCAAGTATATAAATGTATTTAATATTAAATTTTTTAAAAATGCATTTAATGGGTTTTATTGGAATTTTAATGGAGATGACATTGCTTTTGAAGCCCACAAGATGGCGCAAGACCTCATTTTTCTCTTGAAAGGTTACAGTGCGATGAATTGGGTTATTTTCCTTATGACTTAAAATTTTTCAATAATTTATGTGTTAAATAAATTCCAATATACTGCAGAATCAAACTGCAATATTTAGTTTATCGTAATGTGTAAAAATTGCAACAATATTGTACAGTGGCTCAAATATTGTGACGATGTTGTTTTGTTGTCTCTGTGGGAATTCTCCCCTTTATAGAAAACCTTACCAGAATAATGACTGTGGAAACCAAAAACATCAAGTGAAAGTGAAAGTTACCAGAACTTGTTTTCACTGTGTTGCTCCAGCGATCAAATGCTGGATAAAACTCCATAAAACCAGATTTGGTAAGACGTCATGTGATGTTTATCATATCGTAACCCTAGGTTACACTAATTATGAACTGAAAACAAACAATCAAAGCGTTTATTGACTGAACTCTGCATCTGCCCATTGGCCTCCACTGTGAGTGCGTCTCAAGGGGTTTTGGGTTTTCTGCAGAACATAGAGATTTGGCTGGAAAAATCCTGGAGTATTCCTTTGAACCTAAATGGCCTAACTTGGGTCCTAGAAGGCCTCTGATGAAGTGAATCTGACACTCTTGAACTGAAGTGTTGAATCAGGTGTGTTAACAGTGAAAATAAACTGGACCCGGACCCTCCACGGTTCCATCTTCGCCCCCCTGGGGTTAAGCGTTCGTCGTTCCAATGGATATGTGTCTCTCAGATCAGGTTAAAGTGCACATTTCCAATTTCAATATGCTCTCTACCAAACAGTCGTGTCAGAAAAGTGATTTTTCAGAACCTAGACAGAAAAACGTCCCTGTGCAACGTCTTCCAGGACGCCTGACAAAGTGTCTTAAGTAAGCGACGACTAAAAACAAAAACTACATTACCCATAACCAAGAAGAACTTGCTCCAAACCATAATGCCCCTTTTAAATGGTTCACATTTAGCCATAAATGCAAAATTGCCCTTTAAGGAAATTCTGATTGACCCCCAAAGCTTTCCGTTAAAGGTTTCGGTGCATGCCAACCCTAAACAACCCGAGGTTCATGCAACATCGTGTTTACTATGACTATTTGTGATCTTTGCAAATATTAGCAATTTTCTTTACAATTCCTCACAAAAATCCACAAATGTTCACAATTATTTGCAAATTAATACAATTTTTTGCAAATATTCACAATTATTCACAATTAATTGCAAATATTCACAATTATTCGCAAATATTTGCAAAAATATTCACAATTAATTGCAAATAATCACAAATATTCACATCTATATATCACAACTAAACAAAGCCCCTCTGTCTAATAGCATAGCAGCTAACTGTTAACTGTTTGAGCAGCTGTGTAGGTTAACTTGTGGGATATTGCTGAGTTCCTACTGGATGTTGGAACAACTTTGGCACTTATTGGCCATTACCTACGGTCCCTGTCTCGGGACCGCTCCTTAAAGGAATACGCTGCTGTTTTTCCACTTCATCTCTGTCAGCTGCATCTGTAGTTTGCAACCATTTGGAAATTCGGACGAGTTTCCATGTGCTCGGACAAAGAACAGGGAACCTGAAGCCGAAACAACGGCCCACTGACTTCTGTTGTGGGCAAATGCAGATTATTGTCAATAGTAACTGATATTATTAGTGCAGTGATTAGTCCAGACGGTTCTGCACGTGTGCCCAGTGGCTTTGCAGCCGCCAGAGAAGTGGAAAAACGCGGACGTGTTCCTTTAAGACGACATTGACGCCCAACTGTCACTCCATATGCCTGTAGTTGCATGGCTACGGTACAGTACACAGTACTTACATATTACTCAAGATCGGATCGAATACGGAGCCTCAGTGGAACAACGTGAGCACTCGGTGTTGCTGCTATTGCTAACGTGAGGCACAAAGCACTGCAGATGAACTTAAGCTCGTTCCAACACTGGACCAACGAAGAAACCGGTTTTAGACTCGCTTAAAACACGAACAGCATCACCGCAGTAACCTGAAGGATCTACAAAAGGTTTAAGCATCAAATAAAGTGATTAAATTTGGTCCTGATGATGCAGAATACACAATACACACAAGACGGTTACAAAACGACGATATATATGAAGACAAATTCACATTATTCAGGGTTGACCCTGGGTGTGTGTGTGGGGGGGGTTTGTACTGTAGAGTGCACTACACCCTTTGGCCAGCAGAGGGCAAACGAGACCGGCTGACAACTGCAGAGGAGAGAGCTGAGGCGGGTGGAGAGTTTGTGTGTGTGTGTGTCTGCGGCGCATGGGTGTGTATCTCAGAGAGACAGCGAAGAAAGCGCAGAAGAAAGGTTCATAAGGTGGCTCAAGCGTAAAAAAAAAAAAAAACAACAGTTATTCACTTGCTAGACTCATTCGAAGCAACAGAAATTTTTTCCCTCCCCTCCAACGCTCCTTTCCTATTCACGATGGTGGGCGGTGGTGGGGGTCACCCACCTTGCCCCATTTTGTCAGCCCCTCTTCCCCCTACAGGCTGTAGAAAGTGCAGTCCGTCTGCTGTCCGACAACAGCCATGTGTCAAAAGCGCCGGGGTTCCAGCCTTGCAACGATGGCGCCGCGGTTCCCGCGTCAAACCAGCAGGTGGCGCTTCTTGTGCAGAGCGAGGTGGTCCGAGCGCGAGAAGCTGCGCTCGCAGTCCGGGCACTGGAACGGCTTCACACCCGTGTGCTTGCGGTAGTGACGCGTCAGCTCGTCAGAGCGCGCGAACTTCCACGTGCAGCCCTCCCACATGCACCGGTACGGCTTCTCTCCTGGAGGTGAAAAAAGAAGCGGGAGGTGAGGGGAGCACGGAGACGCGACGCCTCCGGCAGTGCTGGACGACCTGAGCCACTTTCACAAGGTTCTTACTGTGAGGTTCTAGACTGAGCTCCAGAACGGCAGGTCTTGTGCAGTGGTCCAGGCGTGTAGTAGTTACCACCTACCAAAAGTGATCCAAGGAAGAACAGCAGGGTCATGGGCGCCCAAGGCTCACTGATGCATGTGGGGAGTGAGGGCTAGTTCCGTCTGAAGAGCTACTGTGGTTTAAAAAGTGACAGAAAGGGACAGAACACACAGCGTGTGGGGAGGGATCGGACCGGATGGACTAGCCCTTACTCCCCATATGGATCAGTGACCATTGGGAGCCCATGACCCTGTCGTGTCCTTCCTTGGATCACTTTTTGCTAGGTACTAACGACTGCACACCTGGACCTGGAGATGCTCTAGAACACCACAATAAGACCCTTTCAAAGTGGCTCAGATCCTTACGCGCCTGCTTCCAGCACATCGACTTCAAGAACTGACTGTTCCCTTAATATGTCCCACCCCCCTGACAGGAGCCACTAAGAGTCAATGATACTTACTGTACCTAATGGTCAGAGTGATCGATGTAAATTGAGCACTGTTGGCAACAGTGAGTGTGTGTGTGTTTGTCTGTGTGTGTGTGTGTGTGTGTGTCTACCTGTGTGTGTGCGTCTGTGGGCTTTGAGGTGTGAGCTCTTGGTGTACACTTTATTGCAGCCTCCGAAATCACAGCGATGAATGCGGCGCTTCTTCAGAGGGTCCGGAGACTCGGCCTTACGGGTGTGTACGATCACAGAGTTCCCCCTGTGAGAGAGAGAGAGAGAGAGAGAGACAATCAGTATAAGTGGGTAGTAGTTACAGTCCATGCCGCATAATGTATGTATTGTGTGTGTGTGTGTGTGTGTGTGTGTGTGTGCGTGTGTGTGTGTGGTGGGAGGGTTGTACATGTAAGCGATTTCCGCCGCTGTCATTGCAGCGATAAATCCAGGAACGACATCAGATTTCACTTGTTGTGACTCCCACCCGTCTGGAATCCACAGTTGTGTCTACGGCGAGAACGAGTACACACACGCTTTCAGGTTTTGGCCAAAAAATCTAATTTACACTTTTCTCCTTTCGCCCCGAACACGCAGCGGATCAGCCGCGACATGCCTGGCGTCTGGAGCTGGTTTGCACCTTTGGTTTTGTGTTGGAGCTACAAAAGGTTATTGTAGCCAACAAGCGACCGTCTGAGCTCTGGCGCAGTTCCCCACTGTGGCCACTAGATGTCACTCATGAGATGCACAAGAATAAAAGTCTATAACTTTTATAATAACACTGTTATTAATATAATAAAAGTCCTTTTGGTCAGTTCTTCTGTCTAGAGGTTTGGAAGGAAGCATTTGAAATACAGCTGTTATTAGAACTTTGTTCTGAATATTAATTTTAATACGATTTAATTCTAGATATTAATTACATGAACATATTACAAAATGACTTTTTAATGTTTAAACTGAATCATATTACACTAGAAATTTATTCTGGATATTAGTTTTATTTCAGTTTAATTCTAGATATTAACTTTATTTGATTTTTTATTGTTGATTAGTTTAATAAAATCAATTATGCATTTTATTTTATTAGAATTTCATTTCTGGTATAAATTTTGTAAAAATTTTACTTTGGAAATGAGTTTTGTTTGATTTGTATAGTGATGATATTAGTTTATTATGGATATTATGGATAACTGGTATAAATCATAAAAAAATGTAATTTTTTATGTTAATTTTATTAGATTTTTATTGTTGATATTAGTTTATTGAAAATTAATTAAGAATTTTATTTTATTAGAATTTTATTCCAGGTATACATTTTGTAAAAGAATTAGTTTGCAAATAAATGTTATTAGGTTTTTATTGCTGATATTAGTTTTATTGTGATATTAGGATTAATATTGTTGTGATATATATTCTCATTATTACAGATATGTTTATTTGTGATGCTGCGCAGCTTGTTGGAGCAGCTGCAGCTCTTTAAGGCTCGTCTGTAATGTTCCTGTGTCTATTCTCCCGCTGAGTGAAGCGCTGTGGTCCTGCAGTGTGTACGGGAGGCTGGCGGAGTGTGTGCGTGTTTGCTGGGGTGTGTTTGGGCAGGTCGGATGATCATGGGGGTTATAGTGGGGGGGTGTGACAGCGAAGGCCTGAGGTGCGAAAACACAGCTGTCACACACGGCCACGCCCCCCTGAACACACTCTGTAATTAAAGACTTCCTGTACCCCTATCTCTCTCTCTCTCTCTCTCTCTCTTTCTCTCTCTCTCTCTCTCTCTCTCTCTCTCTCTCAATCCCTGTCACCTCTTTCATCTTGTCACTGCTTCTCTGTCATTCTCCCTCTTTTTTCCCTCACACAGCTGTTCCTAAAAGGGGCCATGCTCTTTCTGATGCCCCCCCCCACTAAAACCAACGTTCCACGTTCTTTTTCTCTCTCTCTCTCTCTCTCTCTCCTTCTCTCTGTCACATGCACCAGTCACGTGACGTCTAGACGGTTAAGGAAATGACGCACGGAAGGTATATAAATCAGGAT
>JBBPDA010039687.1:0-14506 GCA_037974385.1 Arnoldichthys spilopterus
GGGTGGGGGTGGGGGGGAGAAAGAGAGAGAGAAAGAAAGAGAGAGAGATAGAGAGAGAGAGAGAAAGAGAGAGAGAGAGAGAGAGAGAGAGAGATAGAGAGAGAGAGAAAGAGACAGAGAGAGAGAGAGATAGAGAGAGAGAGAAAGAGACAGAGAGAGCGATAGAAAGAGAGAGGGAGAGAGAGAGAGGGGGGGGGAGCTGCAAAGGCTAGAAAGTGAAAGAAATAAAAGAAAGAAAGCAAATAAAATGAAAGAAAGTGGTGGCCTAGTGGTTAGGACATTGCCCTTGGGACCTGGAGGTTAAAGGTTTAAGTCCTGGCCCCAGCACAACTGGTGTACCCTTGAGCAGGGTTGCAAAATTCAGGGAATTTTCAAAGTTAGAAACTTTCCATGGGGATAAACTGGAAATTTTCAAAGTTGAAGGTTGGGAACATAAAATATAGTTGGTTAAAAATATATTGTTGCATAATCTTGGCTAAAACAATCAGATTTGATTCAAAAGAGCTACCCCAGAAGAGCTACCATTGTATAAAAAGTGAATGCTGACTCTGGGTGTCAGAACACACAGTGCACCACAGTCAGAGCTGTTTCAGCAGCATTAGGAGAACCAACACATTATTAGGCAGGTGGTGTTAATGTTATGGCTGAACAATGTATATTCAGAGATAGAGAGTGAGCAGGAGAAAGAGAGAGACAGAGAGAGAGAGGGGTGCATTGCAAAGTGCACTCTGGGAAATCATATTCTCACCCTCCCATTTTCTCTCTTTCTCTCTCTCTCTCTTCTCTATCTCCTCTCTCACCCTCTGTATTGGTTCTGTAGAGAGAGAGAGAGAGAGAGAGAGAGAGAGAGAGAGAGAGAGAGAGAGAGAGAGAGATGTTTGAAATCATCTCATTCCGATCTAAGTGCCACCCATAGCTGTAATGAGGAAGCAGAGGATGCAGCTATTGCAGATCAATAGCAATTTGAAGGCTGATTAAACAAAAGCAACAGTGAGTGTAATTGATTTTCCCCCATTGACGTTTACATTTCATAATAATTGAACACATTTAAACCAATACAGCACTAAAAGGTGGAAACTTTGAACATTCTTTGGGTTACAGAGCACATGAGAGCTGCCTCTGTGTTGATGCGTGGACTGGCAGGTGGAGACAAAGTTGGCAGGAAAAGGTTGACACAGAATTGCGCATGGACGTATGAAAAACAAATTATCAAAGAAAAACTGATCAATCTGCACACCAAATACATGCACAATATCAGGACACTGTGTACAAATATATGACCCTCTGTGTTAATGGGGTAAAGTCATTGCTGGTAAGAAGTGAGAGTCTTTCTACAGCAAAAAAAACACATATCGACATTAGAATCAATACAAATAAACAAGAAAGCAGTGAACAAAAATGACAAGCTATTGTATGTAAACAATAGTTGATGTTTGAGCTTGCACAGCTAAACAGCTTTATCAGGTGTCTAAGACTTTTGCACAGCATTATATTTATATTGATGTCATTATTGTAGCTTCTGTCAGAGGGGTGGAATATATTAAGCAGCAAGTGAACAGTCAGTTCTGGAAGTTGATCTTCTGAAAGCAGAAAAAATGGAAGATGATATGGGTTGGAGCCACTTTGACTAGGACCTTACTGTGATGGCTAGATGACTAAGTCAGGGCATCTCCCAAACATCAATTATTATGAAGTGTTCCAGTTATGCAGTAGTTACCTACCAAAAGTGATCCAAGGAACTGCAACTTATGAATCAGCAACAGGGTCATGGACACTCAAGACTGACAGATGCATGTGTGGAAGGCTAACTCATTTAGTCCATTTTCATAGAAGAGCTACTGTGAAGGACCCACTCAATATTAGGCAGGTAATGTCATGGTTGATTGGTGTATACATATATATACATAAGGATTTTTTCCCACAGTGACATTTTGAGGGTTGCCTTCTATTTTACCCTCCACCTCCACCCTCCATCCTTTGTTTCCCAGTGACAAAATGTGGCCATTTGCAGGAATAATCTTAAGTGAATTTTTTCTGCCTTTGGCTTTGTCTTTACTTTCAAAGAGCTGCATAAAATCAGATGATTGTTCTACCGAAATCGGGGGAAAATCCATTAATTGAATTTTCGTGGTAAAATATTTAATCAAATTTACAGATTTAAATTTTTCTTTCAGCATTTAATGTAAGATAAATACTTAGGAGGCTTAATGCACTCTGCCTGCTGGGGGTTGTAAAAACACTCACTGCATTTAAAGGTTAAAAAATAAGATTATTATAAAATTCTGACTATAAAATATGCAGATAAATGTATGAAACAATTTGGAAGTTTGCAGAAATGCTGCTCTAAAGTGGTAGTGTAGTGTTTACACCCTACAGCCATGAATTTTTTTTTTTAAATATGTAGTTCTTGACTAAGAAATATCAAAATTCTCTTCTTCTCTCAAATCATAACTATAGATAAAGGTGAAGTAATTGCATCAACTATGCAAAAATAACAGAAAATGCACTTATTTATCGAAAGAGGAATGTTGCAGGTATCCAGTTAAAACCTACCTAAAGTAATGCAAGGAAGGTCAACTGGTTTTGATTTGTTTGTGAATTTGTTTGATCCCAATGTGGAGCTCCTGTTGCACAAAATATTAATGCTAAAGGTGTCAGAACACACAGTGTACCACAGTCAGAACTACAGACAATTAGGCAGGTATTAGGCTGATATTTACATAGTCCCATAATGAGTCACAATGGAAAAACTGATCTAAAATGAATCTATATAATTATATATGTCTGCAGGCACTGTAAGGTTTGCCTTCAACTGCAAGTGGAAATGAACATATAACAACAACCCATACTGTGACATTTTCTAAATAACACTGTCAAATAGTCTTTATAGAAGCCATCTGTCCTGTACATTATGGGAACATCTGGTAATGAATTGACCAATAGGAATGATCCAAAATGACATGTAACATTACCTGGGTACATGATTAATGTTACTGTAATGATAATGTTTTCCCTCCTCCTATAAACTTACCGTACCTTTTGTTCTAGCAGGAAAATATGCAGTAGCTGTAGCCACTGTGCATGGTGTATGTGCGTGTGTGTTTGTGTGTGTGTGTGTGTGTGTGTGTGTGTGTGTGTGTGTGTGTGTGTGTGTGTGTGTGTGGGTGTGTAGCAGCAGTGAGTGTGTTAGGTCACCCTGACGGCTCTGGAGTCTCTCCTAAAGGAAACCACACCGGCGTCCAGCGCGAAGACCGCACAAGCCCTCTGTGCCCTTGAGAAATGTGCAGACACACAGCAGATAATGTTCCTGACACTAGAAACTGAAAACCATCAGGAACACACTCCTCTGCCCTTCTCATAGTGAGCCAAGACCAGCGCTGAACACACACACACACAGCACAGTGTAATGTAGTGAATATAAATTGTAATGCATATACTGGAGTATATTGAACAAACCATATATTTAAATTTCAAATAAACACTCTGCTCCTGTGTTTCTGTGCATTTACATTATAATGTACCATATGTGTGTACTGTAAATTGTACACTGCATATATTGTATTGTAATATACTGAACATGTATGTTTTGGAATATACTGACGGCATCAATCAATATATTTCATTTGCAAATGTACAAACACTCCACTACCACACTATAATTTATTAAGCACGTGTAGAAACATTAGTAATACACTAAATTAAAGCGAGAATTTTTACAAAGTCTTTAAATTAACAAAACTCAGATTAAACCGAGGCAACAGTTTTTTTTTTAGATTTTTGATTATTTTGCCTCAGACTAGTAGACAAAAAACGTCCAAAGTGCACACTGATGGGTTTATTATACTACACTTGTCTATTTGAGTTTGCAGATTTCAAACACAGTGCATATCTTAAAATGCTGTTTTCTCATGAAAATGAGTGTTTTCCTTACGCTAACCCAGAAATGTTCACTCCAGCAGTACACACACACACACACACACACACACACAGACACTCACCCACCAGACCTCACAGGTGTTTACAGAGGGGCTTGTGAATGTGTCATTAAAAGCCTGAACTAAAACATTTTATTCCTAAAAAACATGGTAAAAACAGGCTGTTGACCATATTTTTGTAATCATTGCCTCTAATGTGTTAACAAAATTAAACAAGAAATTTGAGCCCGGTTTTATCCAATATTCAGATTTCTGTTGTGGGGGTGTATGCAAATTGTTTAATTCAATCTGTCCTTATTTGCATATCTAAACGCAAATTGTAGTACTAAAAATAACTGTCAAAATGCAGTGAATCAGCTGGGTAAGTTTCTCTGTGATCTCAATTGGTTAAAATTTTAAACCCGATTCACCTGCAATGTCTTGCCTAGAAAGTGACATTTACGCTCATCCATTGTTCTAAATATAACTAAAATAATTTCGTAATGCAACAAAACCCATTTGATCACATTTTGTTATTAACAAGAGAAAAAGTCTGGATAGTTTGACACTATTGTAACAGTTTGTTTTAGACACCACCAAACCGGGAAATGCTAAGCCATGCACTTAAGAGTTAAATATTAGACTTTTTTTTCTCAATTTTTATTACATATTGCATTAAAGTTTCAGTGAACGTAAACTCCAACAATCACTTCCTCATTATAACTATGATTTTATTTTTTTTTTGTACATAGGATAAGTGCTTTGAATGAAGTGGACGCTAGTATTAGGAGATATGCCCCCTGTATTGGGGCTCCTGCAGTTTATGTGGGTAATATTCACTTTTACTGGTCTTTACTAATCATATAAGTGGCTGTGACTGAAAGTACAGTAATTTCTGCCTGCACAATGGCACTGACACACAGCTTCACACAGACTCATTGTGTGTAGGTTTGTGGCCTATAGTGGGCTTGGATTTATATATCAGAAAGAATCAAGCAGCAAAAATCATAATCTCCTATCTCCAAAAATGCAGCTTTATATCTGTGCATTGTGAAATCCCAATACATCATAAAATGGCAAAAAAGTAGGGAAATTTGAAGCACAAGATTTTGTTCACACCATGAAAAGCATAACGCTCATTCACGTTCCTTCACTGCTAGTGATGACTTGCTTTAAAGGCCATGTCAAATGCACACACGGCTCCAGACAGCAGTGTGCTGGCGTGGTGTTACACTACTGTATTTACACTACTGCAGGTGCAAAGCGCCTCCCTTCGAGATTCTCTCCTAAGCTTGGGAATACTGTCACACTCTGAACTCACTTGAGGCAGGTAGGATGTGCTGCCCCAGGTGACCTAGTGGCCATACTTATGCACCAGATTAGAGCAGTTCAAGCAGTTTAGCATCCGTGGCAATGTAGCATGCAGCTCCAAAATGTGTACAGGCCAGGAAGAAACTTTGGAACAAATCCCACTAAGAGCATGAGGGTGCACCCAGTGCGATGAGGGACTGGGTGAGATGAGAGAATGAATGAAACCACCAAATGAAGGCCATTTCAATGACTTTAATAAGCAAAATAGGAAACCATTTCTTTCAAAAAACAACGAAAAGTAAAGACGAAACAGAAACCAGCCTGAATGAAACAGTCCAAATTTAACTTCTATCTTCTTTTTTTCTCATTTATATAAACAGGATTGAAAATTGATCCCCATAATGCATGAAATGAACTAACCAGAGAACAACAACACTGCTGCTGCAGTTTCCATTTGATTTCAACACAGTTGAATCAGTAACAAAACCAAAAGATTGTTTAAATGCATGACTTTCTTTTTTTCTCTTTTCTTTTTTTAACAATAATTCTTAAATGCAAGCACCATGCTTATTCAATATGATCTGACAGTTTGTTAATTTAATCATTAAAAATAAAACCATAACTATGCATCTGGCCAGCAGAACCAGAATCTCCAAAAAAAGAACAAACAGGAAAACAACGTAACATATGACATACATATCAATTTTCATTTTGAGATTTTTGCAAAACCTGAATCCCTCCTTTTTTTACTGACCGGCAGAAAAAAAATTAAGGAAAACATTTTTTAAAAAAAGAGAAACATTAAAATGATCACTTTACTGAAACTCTTGCGCAGTTTCTATAGTTAAGCAATAGAAGCCCCCCACCCTCACCCCCCACCAAAAGCAAAACCCTTCATTTTTACCAATGCCCCCTTTAACTGATTTGATATAGCTGATCAAAATAGTGTTCAGTACATGAAAATGGCGGGAAATAAAGCAAGCTGATAAAATAAAACGCGTGTAAAAGTGTCTGGTTAACTCCTAGCAGTAAAATGATGCGCCCTGCAGACCAAAAGCACTGGTCAGATTAGTATAGAGCCTATGGGTTATGTTGATGTGCTGCCAGACGAGCACAAAAAAACGAAGGCGAACGAGCATCAGGAGCCTCGCACTTTAACCAATGGCACAAAACGAAGCTGCTGTAGCGCACTGCGAACTCATGAAGCCGTGGTGCAAAACGCACGGCACCGTGGCGCATGGCGTGCGGTGCACAACGCGCAGCTCCGTGGCACAGAGCGCGCAGTGTATAAAGCATATGCACGGCACAAAAGCGTACAGCCCGTTACGCGCGGCTCCGTAACCCGGGCTCCTCAGGGACTCCCACTGCACGCGCGCGCGAATCAAACTTCCCTCCTTAAATCTGCGCGAACCGGAGCGCGCTGCGTCCAGACCGGCTGCTCCGCCTACATGTAGCCTGTTTACGCACTGCGTAACCGCGCGCGCGAGCCTAACGCCTTCTTCGAGGGCGGTT
Source organism: Arnoldichthys spilopterus (assembly GCA_037974385.1). Lineage (NCBI taxonomy): Eukaryota > Metazoa > Chordata > Actinopteri > Characiformes > Lepidarchidae > Arnoldichthys > Arnoldichthys spilopterus. The sequence goes on from JBBPDA010039687.1 coordinate 6,738, forward strand.
TGCACAAAAAAAAAAAAACAACAAAAAAAAACAAGACAAAAAGTTTACTACCCGAAAACAAAACTAACAAAAAAGTGCACTTAATGTACAAAGTTTGGGAAGACTGTAGATGCAACAAAAAAAAATGCAGAAATCCAATTTCCCCCGAAAAAATAATACAATCCCTTTTTAATTCTTCTCTTAAAATTTTATGTTGAAGTTTTTTTTTCTTTTGCTGTTGCATGTATTTACAAGCCCGAATGACCCCCCCCCCCAGATAGTCCCCATCACCAGTTCATCCTTTTTAAAGTCCGAGAAAGAGCAATGAGGGGGAGAAAACCCTCAAGATCAACAACATGCTATTGAAGAATACACGAAGAGAGAGAGAGAGAGAGAGAGAGAGAGAGAGAGAGAGAGAGAGAGAGAGAGAAAGAAAGACAAAAAAAGTACAAAATAGAAATTATTACCGTACATGTCCAGCATGCAGGATTAATATTTTAATGCAGAATTGTGTGTGTTTGTTTGTTTGTTTTTTTGTTGTTTAATATATATCTTTCTATAACCAAGCAGGCAATAAACAAACAAACAACAAAGCAATGAGATGTTGCATAAAAGAAGCCCCCTGAAGTTTTTTTTTTGCATAATGACAAAAAAGTCTGACTTTTAGGGGGTAATGGGGGTCAAATAAGAGTCGAAAGTCTCCCCTCAGCATAAATATTGTGTTTTTCCCCCATTCCTGACCAAGTTTGCAAAAAATAAAAAACACAATAAAAAAACATCTCGTGACGTCATCCAGTGCAACAGAAAAAAAAGAAAGTGAATGAAATGAGAGTGCACTGGACACCTACAGCGTGGATGAGCTGTGGGGAAAAAATAAACAAAATAATAAACAAAAGAAGATCAGAAAGAGCATGCTCTTCTGTTCTGTGACAAACAAACAAACAAAGGAAGAACTTCTGCTTATATATGGACATTAAAACCATTTGATCTCTGGGAGCTGATTAACATAGGCGATTATTACTGTTGTCGTCATAATGGTCATTACTACTCTCCCTTCTGTTCATACGGATCAGTCACGTGACGTTATCGTCGTTACTGTTGTTATCATGGAGCAATAGTAATGTATAATGGCTCACGTTGAACGCAATGATCTCCAGCACTCACATGAAGAACTCGGGTGACGAGGGGTTGTCGCTGGTGGACCCAGCTTCTCTGAAGCCCCCCAGGCATCTTCCTCTTCCCCCGTCACCTCCGCCGCCGCCGCCGCTCAGCTTCTCGCACTTGAGCTTGTAGGCGTCCCTCTCGCGCGCCAGCCTGCCCACCTCCTGCTTGAGCTGCTCGACCTGCTGCAGCAGCTGCGTCTTCTCGTGCTCGAGCACGTGCTTCTGCTGCACGCGCTTGAAGCGGCAGGACTGCGCGTAGCCGCGGTTCTTCAGCGTCCTGCGCTTCTGCTTCAGTCGGATCACCTCGTCCTTGGAGAAGCCGCGCAGGTGCCGGTTCAGCTCGCGCACCGACATGGACACGAGCTGGTCGTCCGAGAAGCGCTCTTCCACGCCGCCGCCGCCGCCTTGGTGGCCCTGCCCGCTGCCGTGGTGAGTGCCGTGGTGGTGGTGGTGGTGCTGATGGTGCTGATGGTGACGGTGTTGAAGCTGCTGCTGCTGGTGCTCGTGCGCTCTCGGCGACGTCGGCGACGGGCTGCCGCTGTCAGGCTCCAGCGCGTGCGCGTGCACCGGCAGCTCGTCGAGGCCCATGACGTACTGATGGGGGTGATGGGGATGATGATGGTGGTGAGGATGGTGAGGGTGATGGTTATGGACAGCCCTGTAGCTCTCGAAGCCCGCTTGCTGCTGGAGCTGCAGCTGAAGCTGCTGTTGCTGCTGCTGCTGTTGTTGCTGCTGCTGTTGCTGGTGCACGTGGCCCACGGCACCAATCAGAGCCTCCACGGCGTCCTCCGGACTCAGGCCGAGCGCGTGGGGGTCGATGTGGTGATGCTGCTGCTGCTGCTGATGCTGCTGCTGCTGATGCGCGTACCCGTTGGCCCCGGCAGCCGCGGCACCCGCTCCGGCCGAGTTTGTGCCCATCCAGTAGAGCTCCTCGAGGTGGCCCTTGTGCTCGGCCGGGCTGAAGCTGGGTGAGCTGGGCACCGAGCTACAAGGCGTGCTCATTGGCGTGGACGACACGGAGCCCTGTGCCTGGGGCAGGCGCGTGCAGGAGCGCGCGTTGCCGCCGCTCCCGTTACTTGCAGCGCCCGCGCTCACGAGGCCGGCCAGGGCCTCCTTCTTCACGTCGAACTTCAGGAGATCGAAGTCGCTCACGTAGTCCAGCGCGAGAGGGCTGGTGGGCAGCTCGCCCCCCGAGGACAGCTGCGCGCTCATCACACACACACACGCACTCGAGGCGCACTCAAGGCGCACAGGCGCACGCGCACGGCTCTGACCCCCACAACTGCTCCTCCTCCTCTTCCTTCTTCTTCTCCTACTTCTACTTCTTCTTTTTTGCTGGAGCACGCACTGGAACGAGCAGCCCCTTTCTCGCGCGCGAAAAAAAAGTCCCAGAAAACCACGGAAAACAAACTTTTATCTAATGCACAGCAAAGGAAGTTTGACTCTGCATCGTCTCTTCGTCTTTTTTCTTGTACAGTCACGCGTCACAAAAGTAGGCAGAGCAAGAGAGAGAAAAAATCAGTGCCACAGTCTCAGCTCCCCCCTCTTCGTGGCTCAAACGCGCTGAGGGGAAAAAAGAGAAAAAGGACATAAATAAAGTTGCTTCCCTTCTTCCAAGCGACTCTTTAAATCCTTCAAAGGGCGTCAAAGATGTGGCGCGACGCACGGAGAAGTAAAGAAGGGAGGAAGGGAAAAAGAGAGAAAGAAAGAGCGGCGTTTTTTCTCTCTTTTCCTCGTTTGCGCCCTGGCTCTGCCCTGCAGAGACCTCTTCTCCTGAGGAAATTCAGTGTAGACTAAGGCACGAAGAGCCTTCCCTGCCTTTTATTGGGGCACGCGACGTCAGCGGAGATGGGCGTGCTGGTGCGACCAATGGGACAGAGACAATTTGCATGATGTGAGGGCAAAGGGAGGTGGAGCGCAGGGGAAAAGCGCGGTCGCGTTTTGCACCCGTATTCGGGAGAGACGAAAAAAGAAAAAAAAAAAAACAGAAGAAGAAACCACGCCCCGCCCCGCGATTGGCTGAACACTCGGCACTGAGAAACGTCCTCTTAAACCAAAGAAAGCGGAGGCAGTTCGTTCTGGGACGTTTTCTTGCGCGCTCGCCGCGTTCCAGGACGCGGTGGATCGTTCAGGCTCGCGAATTCTAGAACGACTCGAACTGCCAACAGGAGCGCGAGCTCTGGCACTAACGCCACTGCTGCTGCAGCTGCTTCTACTAGCGCGGAGCAGTCGCGGCGCAGCGAGCAGGGCAGAGGGATTGTTGGCGGCCAATCGGAGCGCAGTAGGGGGGCGGAGCTTTCGGGAATACGTGCGGGAAAAGTGGAGACTCAGCGAGTTTTATTGTTTTATTTTGTTTTATTTAGACATTTTTTATGAGATTGCCGGTGATTCTTTTTTTACGTCGAAAGTGTTTGTTCGCCTTTTTTTGTTTTATTTGGTAATAAAAATCCCCAAACAACAAAAATAATTGCACTTGGGTGCAGAACAGGAACATGAGCTATATTAGTGTTTCATACAGAATGAAAGTGATGAATACGATCAGAATTAAATGTTGTTATATAAAAACGTGTTTTCCTGTGATTCTTGTTAAAAAAAAACACTGTTGAGCTGATGCTCCCCGCCTGTTTTATCATTCTGTCTGTAAAAACATGAAAAGTCTTTCAGTCCTTTTTTAAATATTATTATGAATAAATGATGGAATATGGTATAAATCCACGCGCTCTCGCCAGCATGAGCCCACATCATGGCGACGTGACCTCCAGTGTGCAATGTGAGCTGATAAGCGAGGAGAAAAGTGATGATAACACAGAACGTGTAAAAAGGGTCAGCGAGCCAGAGAAGGCATCAGATAACCGAACACTGCCCCCATGCGGCCACTTCGTTTATTTATTTATTAATTTGTGTATTTATTTATTTATTTATTTATCTACACATTAAAGGACGTCGGTTGCCTGATTTAAACGTGACCGCGCGCTGCGGCCTGTGGTCGCCCATACAGTGGAACGAGCACGCGCCGGAGAGGAGCGCATGAGTGAAACGGCCGCGTGAGCGCTCCGCTGCACAGGTGTTGGGAGTTTTAGTGCACCTGCCTTATAAAGCACCGAATAAAGCGGTAATACGGCGGCGCGAGCGCTTCAGGTGTACCCGGATTGTTAGACGCACCTCGGCCTCGTGTCCGCGTGGCTGTTGATGGTCTCGCGCTCGTTTCCTCTTACGCGCAGCTTCAAACGAAGAAAAGTCCAACAGTGACATAAATCAGCCGATGCCAGGTGAGATTATTTTAATGTCCATAAAACATCAGTTTCTGATTATTTCACATGTTTTATTTTATTTATTTGACTTTTTACAGCTCCATCGGGGCACGTGGGCTGTGTGAGAATAAACAGCTCACATTTACACACCGAAACAACGAAAAGAGGAAATAAAGGAGGAGATCAACATTAATTATTGTTGCTTCGACTGAATAATTGTTAAAATGATTGAATAATTAAATCTGCGAGGTGTAACACACAATAAACTGAGCAGAGAATAAACAAACATTATTCAATTATTTATTTACAAACATCATATATTTAGTATTCGTCTAATATTTATTATTATTATTATTATTATTATTATTATTATTATTATTATTATTATTATTATTATTATTAAATATTTAATATCATATTAATATTATAATTGTTGTTGCTTTTCTTATTTTGTATTGGTCGGTCTTAAATTGTTATTATTATTATTATTATTATTATTGACTCCATAGACTAATCTAAAATGAGTGTGAAGCAGCATGCAGTATCAGCACTGTGTGCGTGTGTGTGTGTGAGTATAGCTGGTTAATGATCTATAAAAGATCCGGAATCATATGGACAGAACGAGAGAGAGAGGGAGTGAGAGTAACAGAATCAGAGAAAGAAAAGTGTTGATGCGCGCGGAACGTTAATGAGCTTCAGCCCACAGAGTTTAGCGCGAGGAATAAAAACCGGCGAGCGCGGCGTGTCTCGCGCACAAACACCATGTGAGGAGTGTGCGGGACACGCGCAGCATAATACCGTGTATGTGTATGTATATGATAGAGCTGTGCACGAGGTGTGCGTGTGTGCTCGCTATATGTGTCTGTGTGAGGTGTGTATGTGTGTGTTCAGGTTATGGGGTGTAGGGAAGAGTGTGAGGTGTTTGAAGTGTGTATGAGTTGTGTGTGGACTGGAGAGAGAGAGGGGGGGTGTATGTATGAGTGTGAGATGTATGAAGAGTGTGTTTGTGTAAGTTGTGCTCTGCACCGTCTGTGTGTGTGTGTGGGTGTGTGTGTGTGTGTGTGTGCGTGTGTGTGTGATGCCTGAAGTTTGGGAGGAGCGCGCTCTCTGTGGATGTAGGAGCTGAAGTCATGGGCATGAAGGTAAGAGTGTGTTACTGATCACTGAAGATGCGCAATCTGTGTGTGGGGGAGAGAGAGAGAGGGAAAGCGAGAGAGGGGAGAGAGAAAGAGAGAGAGGGAAAGCGAGAGAGGGGAGAGAGAGGAGAGAGAGAGAGAGAGAGAGAGAGAGAGAGAGAAAGGAGAGACAGAGCGAGGAGAGAGAGAGAGGAGAGACAGAGAGAAGGGACACAGAGAGAGAAAGAAAGAGAGAGAGAGAGAGAGAGAGAGAGAGAGGAGAGAGAGAGAGAGAAGGGACAGAGAGAAAGAGAGAGAGAGAGAGAGGAGAGAGAGAGAGAGAAGGGACAGAGAGAAAGAGAGAGAGGAGAGAGAAAGAGAGTTTATAATTTATTTGAAAACGAAATACAGTCCATCTATTAAATAATGTTCACTTTAAAGAGTCCTCTAATATGATTATGAGAATTAGAAGTATACTATTATGATATAATTGCTTTATTATAGATGCACTACTGCTTTATTACACTGTTATTATTACTTTATTATTGGGTTATAATTGCTTTATTGTTGTTTATTACTGATGTATTGCTAGTTCATTATTGTCTTACTGTGGGCTTTATTAAAGTTGTGTTGTTATAGGTTTATCATTTATCATTGCGTTATTACGGGCTTATTATATGTTTATTGCTGCTTATTATGCCTTTCATATTTATACTAAGATGCAGCTGGAGATTTTTAACGCAGAGTAAGCCCTTCAGAGAGAGAGAGAGACACACGGAGAGATATATTTAGGTCATTAGATATTTAGATAAAAAAAATAAGATATTTTCTGATCATCTGAGCGCGTGAACCATCTGCTCTGGTAACTATTGAAACAAACAAACAAACTACAGGATCCACCGCGTCACTGTACTGATCCATGACTGGAACGAGTAGATGAAGTGAACTGATGACATCACTCCACAATCAAGTGAAACGATCGCATAATGGAGCCGATAATGTTTACCGCGCGCACGACCCAAGCAGTTACGCAATGATCCGAGTCCACCGCGTGAAAGAAAGGAAAAAGCAAGCGCGAACGTGTTCTCCGAGCGCGTGCATCAAGCGCGTTCATAGGCATGCCGGTGCGCACACGTTATATGTGGGGAAAGTGCGCGCGCGCGAGCTATACGGGGCAAACGCTGTGTCACTGTTATCGACTCACAATAGTAGGTTTAAACAGAAGATATTTTTTTGGGGGGGGCAGTACAGAAAAGAGCATTCTGACCACATACCTCGCGCAGCTCAGGGTGAAGGACAGATAAAAGCAGGAGTGAAGAGGAGTTGGACGGGTGCAGAGGCCATCCATCTTTCCATCCATCCATCCATCCATCCATCCATTCGTTTAAAGCTAGATACTTACTGAGCAGCTCAGACATTCTTGTTTACTCAAAGCAGATCGATCTGCAGACTGAAGCATGTATTATTAACACACGCAGCATCTAGTGTGCGTGTGCACGTGCACCTCACAAATATGAAAAAAAGGAAATCAATAGGACACCCCTCCCATCATGCTGCTGTATTTATGACCGTCCTGTGTTAGTTTTGGGTGTTTTGTTTGTTTAATCCGCATGAACAGCCGCGTCATTGGTCTCATATCCTTTTGATGACTCTTAATGCTCAGATGAAGGAAAAAGTTATAGCTAAAATTCTTTAAATACGACATTATAGAAGTTCTAGCCTTTTAAACACCCCGCTCCAGCCCCTCAGTGCTCACTGTGAGTGGCAGCGCACAGGGTCGGCCCGCAGAGCCCATAGAGTTCATCATTTGCTGGAGCGCAGCGCCCCTGCTGGACACACGAGGTATAACTCACCCTTAAAAAACCTACATGCACATTAACACCACCTTCCTAGTGTTGTGTACGTCCCCCTCTGACCATCATTCTCTCACAGTCAGTCTAGTCTGTTTACTTTTTGGACGACAGTAGCTCTTCTGTGGGTTTGGACCAGGCAGACTAGCCTTCATTCCCCACATGCATCAGTCAGTCTTGGGTGCCCATGACCCTCTTGACAATTCAACAGTTATTTTTTCTTGGATCACTTCTGGTAGGACACACCTGGCACACTTCACAAAACCTGGTGTTTTGAAAGTGAAGCAGATTCTTACAGTAGCCCATTGTTCTTGCTTTTAGTACATCAACTTCGAGAGCTGTCTGTTCTCCTGCTGCCCTATATATCCCACCACCCTGACAGATGCCACTGTAACAAGTAATATATATATA
>JBBPDA010039744.1:0-14503 GCA_037974385.1 Arnoldichthys spilopterus
CTATCTATCTATCTATCTATCTATCTGTCTGTCTGTCTGTCTGTCTGTCTGTCTGTCTGTCTGTCTATCTATCTATCCATCTATCTATCTGTCTATTTATTGCCCCTTAAGTTCTCTTAAGGCCTCTGTTCTGATTGGTTCTGTATTGTTTCTCATTAGTAAAAGCAGTGTGAAACACTCTATAGCCTCACGTTTCCCTACTACATCAAACTCAAGAGAAATGCCAGCTTTCTGCCATGGGCCACTTACAATAGAACTGACACAAAAAAGACACAAGTGCACACAAAGACACTAAGGAAGCAGATTTATCTTGGCTGATCAATGAAATGAAAACGTATTATAAAAAAAAACGAATTCAACTCTTCTTCAAAAGTAGCAAACACTTGAGAAAGCATTTTTAGCAACTGGTCATATAAAAATTGATCATTAATTGCTGATGTTTACCTTGTTAAATTAAACTCTTATTCTTATACTTTTTAATTTTGTGTAATCTATTTACTGTTAAGCACATTGAGCTGAATTTCTTGTATGAAAGGTGCTGTACAAATAACGTTTCTACTTCATCCTCTTATTATAGGATTTCCAATGTAAATGTGGACAACCAAAGTTTACTAGAAGATACACAAGAATGAGATTACTATAATGAAACCACAGGAGGTAAAAATATTTAATTAAACATTATTATAAAAAGCATTAAACAGTACAGAAAACGTATATTTGACTATAGTTAAACTATAACCCTTTTATAGGGGAGGTCCTAAAGTGAGCCTTCAACATTCATAAGTCTAGCAGTAAAGAACTTCATTTTTGATTCAACTGCAAGATTCACAACTAACAACAAATAAGGATATTCAGAACAATCAAAAACTTTTGCATATGCATTTAAGTATTTGATTCAGCTGTGATTTTTGTATCTCTTGTTTGGACAAAACTCACTCATGTGTGTTTAAACACAGCTGCTGGGCCCTGCTGAACATGCCATAGTTCTGTGGCACAATGGGGTAAAGTGAGTCCCAAGGGTGCCACAATGAAGTTAGCCTTGGAAAAAAGAGCAGTGTGTGTATTATACTGCATGTATGTGTGTTTATGTGTGCGTATACACGGGGTGGCAGATGTAACGCGACTTGGGAACAAGAGAAAGACGGTGGGACAGCCGGAGAGATCGTAATTCTGCCATTCTGAGTGTGGAATAAAGAGAGAGAGAGCGAGAGAGAGAGAGAGGGAGTTCAGGAATCTCCTAAGATAAATCAGCTACATATACCAACAACCACAGCTGCTCTCATGAAGTGGAATTAATGTGTGAACATATGCAGCTTTGTGTTAGATGAGCAACACAGCTAGTCACTCCTTAATCCTCCACGTGTGAACCATCAGCTGGATTTTAGCTATGGCTGCAGTGTGCTTGAAAAGTAGCTAACATGATGCTTAAGGGAAACAGTGATCACCAGTACTGTTGAGCTCACCACTTTTCCCATGCTAATCCTAAAATAAATTTTCACCCACTTTGTAGGTCCCATCGTTGAATTTTGCCTGTTTTCTTCAATAACATTAATGGAATATACACAACAATCGCCATAACATTAACCCCAACTGCCTAATATTGAGCTCATGCTGCTGAAACAGCGGACTGTGGTGCACTGTGTGTTCTGACCCCTTTCTATCAGAGCATTCAATTTTTAAACCACAGTAGCTCTTCTGTTGCATAAGACCAGACGGGCTAAACCTCACTCCCAAGATGCAACAGTGAGGCTTGGGTGCCCATGACCCTGTCACCTATTCACCTGTTGTCCTTCCTTGGATCACTTTTGGTAGGTACTAACTACTGCACACCTGGAACACTCCATAAGACCTGCTGTTTTTTTGGATATGCTCTGACTCATCCAGCCATCACAATACGTCCCAAAAAAAATGGCAAATCTATCATTTTAAGACAACAAACAACTTAAGAAGCTTATATACATATATGATGCCTACCACTGGAGTTGATTAGTAGGTCTGTATATGTGGTATCATTGTCTTTTTGTTCACCAAATACTATTGCATGAGGTAATAGTACTGGCACAAGCTGTGAGGTGACAAGGTCAAAAAGGTTGCAATCTCTCCACACGTCCTCCATAAAAGCACAATGGACTGAAGGCAGCTTGGATTAGGAATGAACTGATGGACATCTCTGTTGTCCAGGGTCTCTTTGAGATGAACGGGACAAAGACATTAATCTACAGGCAGGAGCAGCAGGTCACAGAAGCAATGGGACGTTTGATGAGAGCGTGCTGAGCTTACTCTTAATACTCAACACACTGACACACTGTCCTTCTCTAAACATGTTTTGCTGCTTTCCCTCATTGTCTTTCCAAACATTTCTTTCACTTTCTTGGTCTTCTTTAATAGGTTGCTTGCTCCATTTCTCTCTATTTTATCTGTTTCTCACTCTTTTTCATGCTTCCGATCTCATCTTCACCAAAGGAATGTTTAGTAAAACTGTATTATTATTATTTATATTATAAAATAACAATGTAATAACATTGTATATATTATCTGAAATAATTATATCATTAAAGACAAAACCTTGTATCTTGTCACTTCTAAACAGAAGGACGTTCCCAGGAATATTTGATCACTTCTACTAATTTGATTGTCATGAAATGTTATTGAAATATTATAGTGTAAAAGGCAGCTGCCTAAAAATTACACAGTGCCAGAAAAAGTAGGTTTTTTTTGCAAAAAAAAATTGTCATCAAAATCTGAATTCTTTATGTATTTACAAAACTCAATAATTAAATGTCATTTCTGTAAGGAAATAACAATGGGTCAAATGCAGTGTTCAACGTTTTAATCCAAACCCCAAAATCCAAGTCAAAATCCAAAGCAGAAGTCCAGAGAAACATTCAGTAGAAAAGCCGCTCAGTATGTTTGGCTAGACAAGACCATACTTTGCAAAGACTAGTGGTTTAAAAAGTTCAAAAACTCAGGTGAAGGTGATCTTGCTAACTTTTGGCTTCTCCAAGAGCTGAGGTGGACTACTGGATTTGGATCCAGTCTGGTATGAGGTAGGCTGCTGGAAACTCCAGACTCGATCCTCATATTTCTTTGTATTTTTGTGAGTTAAGCAAATGTTCAAGAGAAGTGTGTTTTTGTCTTTAGATTCAACAGAAGCAAGCATGAGTGTGTTTAGTGTAATTGTATGCAAATGTTGTTGAACAACTAATGGGGCATTTACTTTTACCACACAGAACCAGTTGTTTTGGAAAACATTTTTTCCTTTAACAAGCGACATTATCATTTAGATCACTACTTTGTTCTGTAAAAAATGTAAACTGAGGTTTTTGTCTTGCATTAAATTTGATGTACATCTGAAACAATAATGTTTGACAAAAAGAAGAAGAAATCAGGAGGAGGCAAAATGAAACCCCACTCACTGGGAGTCCTGTTGGGTATTCACATACAGGGTAAATGAGGCTAACAAAGAGAAACAGATGAACTACATTCTGCCATTGTAAACTACAAAATGCACCTATATCGTAAGTGGAGCCAATAAAATGGACAACGAGTGTAAGTCAGGTAGGTGCTCCTCAGAAACACTGTCCTGATGTAGACGCAGATGGTTCATTTCACCTGTAAGCCTTATTCTCAGTGACACAGACAACTAGCCTGCAGACAACTCATCTGTGTTTGTCCATGCATATGGAGGGCCGCTCTCAAATCGAATCGCACATGTCCGGGACAGTTGGTGGCACTGATTCAGCAATGCTTTTTGGCACACCACCTCTCCCTCTCTGGCTATTACCTCTATGCCAGTGCCATCTGCTCCCTTTAGTGAAGCTGGCCATGAGAGAGGTCTTGGCACTGTGCCATCAGGAGAGCTGTCCACACCTGTGAGAGAAGCTCAAATCCAAACCCACCTGCTCACTTAACTGCCCACTGCACAGAATAAAGCAAGACAGAGTGCAGACGTGGCTGAGGAAGCTTTTAGCCGATTAAGCCTACAGTTAAAGGAGAGAATGTTTGCAATAAAAATGTAAATGTATGCTTTTTGTTGGGCAGGTATACTGTAAGTTATTTGTCTAGCAGAGGCTGAAGTGTTTTTGAGGTTTGATTTAATGTAATTACATACATTTTGCTGTGTACTTATGCATTATAAGTTTTATTAAAGTTAAAATGTTTGTTACTAAATTAAATAATGTTTTAGGCTGTATAGACATGTTTTTTTAGATATGTTTTTTATTAACCTTATTGTTTAAAATGACTTTTTTATTTATTTGTTGGCAATTTTATTTTTTCTTATTATTTTGTTGTATATTGAAGACTTCTTTTTTAGAATATAAAACCTCATAGCTGTCCATGTGAGCTTGTTTGACCGTGCTGTGAAAGAGTGCACATTAAGAGTAAACGTGCCGTGTATTGATCACTCTAAAATATTTAATCACGTGTGAGTGTGTGTATATGCCTGCCAAACTCATCTGTAACCTTTTTTTGAAGGCAATAGAGAGTTCTTTAGATACTGCCATGATGACACCACACACTGCATTTGCAAAGAACACCAGACCCTAGATGTGAGATTTTAATAAAGTCTGCGAAGGTTCTAATGACTGGCACCTACTTTTCCCATGTGAATAAGCTGATTTTTGTTTATTTAAGTTATGAAAATAATGATAATAAAAGGGTACATATATATGGATATCTCTCTCTCTCTCTATATATATATATATAGATAGCTGATATATAGATAGCTGCCCACTTCTCCACGTGTGCACCTGTCATGGGTTAAATGCAGAGGTACACACACACACATAGATAGAGAGATAGATAGATAGATAGATAGATTGCTTTTGGGACCTGAAGGTCACAGGTTCGAGTCCCACCCAGGGCACTACTAAGGTACCATTTAGCAAGGTACCGTCCTGCTACACTGCTCCCCAGACGCTGTTATATATAGTTATTTATATATATATATATACTTATGTGAACAAGTAAGCACATTTATTAATAAAAAAAACCACAAATGTGTGTATACTGAAACATGGTGGGTTTACTGGCTATTGCTAAATGGCCAAGGATGAAGCTGAAAGGCAGAAGGCATCGTAAAAAGGTTCTTCAGTGGCACAAACCACCTCCTGGGCTTGTTCAATGCTTCAAAAGCACAGGCTGTATAAGTCCATTGTCCATGTGGTGTTGTGTTGTCCCTTTATCTCCCACTCTCACACGCATGCATGTATCGATCACTCAGAACATGCTCACAATGTGATGGTCATAAATCACTACATTATAGATCAGGAATTAGTTGCCTCCTAAAGTCTAATAAATAAGCTCTCGATCGCACATTGGGTTTACGAAGTGAAGGATTTAAACTGACAGGAATATTATCATGAGTTAATGAGACAAAGCAGCACTCACTTTATCACAACGTGAGACACTTTGTCACTCTGTGTCACTCTGCTACAGCATACAGTTGACTACCATGGACAATAATTTCCAACAGTAACCAGCTCTGCCTGTTGACTCAAATCACATTTACAACAGCTCCATCTCCTTTATTGTTGCCTTTGGTTTCTTTTGTATGTTCTGGGTTAATAGTTTTATAATAAGGATATTTTCTTTCTTTCTTTTTTTTTTACATAGTACAAAAAGTAAACAAAATGATTGTCTTTGGTAATCCACCATATGCTATGGGTATAAAAGATTAGGACTAAGTTGACGCATAATATGTACACATATATGCAGTGTTTCCCAATACGTTGATTTATCTGTTGCAGCCTGCCACAATATCAAAACTGAGAGCCACGTGCTGATCTCCTTCTTCTTTTTTACCATTTAAAGTGGGTAAACTGTTATTCTATTGTAAGGCTGTGTGCGGTACAATCATTTGCTCAGCCCCTCCTTTCCCCACTCTCTGTTGCTCTCACAAGCACACGGACAACTGACCTGTCCCTCCTCTCTATGCACACTCAAAACATGAATGCCTGTGGGGGGATGGATTGTTTTTGGTGCAGAGAAGATGGTTGGTCAGATCAAATGGTAAGCAGCTGTACAAAGGTACAAAAGTTGTACAAAACAGATGTGTATATGTGTGTGTGTATGTGTATGTGTATGTATGTATGTTTGTGTGTGTGTGTGTGTGTGTGTGTGTGCGTGTGTATTAAGTAGAAACTGTGTGGGTTAAAATTTTGAGTGCAAAGTTTTTAAAGACTCAATTATGATTATGCACTCACCTGCATCAATGTCTACAAGAAGGCAGGATGGAGGCGGAAGTCACACAGAAAAAAACAAGAAAGAAAAATGCAATTAATAAATTAATAAAACATAATCAATCAGAAGGTTCTGGTAATTAATCTTTATAAAGAATAAAAACTTACATCTATAAATTGAAATCTAAATAATAAAAAATGTGATAATAATTTTATAACATTAATTTATTATAACCCTGTTTCCAAATATTTTGGGACATTTTGTAAAATGAAAAAAAAAAACAGAACACAAAGATTTGCATATAATAAAAACCTGTATAAGGAAATATATATGTTTTTTTTTTTTTTTACCTTTTTTTCTGTCTTTTGTTGGCCTTTCAGCTTTTTTAAACGTGTTGCCAGCATCATATTCAAAATAAGAATATTTTTTTCAGGAAACAATACGTTTTCTCGTTTTCAGTATTTGATATGTTGCTGTTGTACAATTTTTAATAAAAATATGGTTTTACATGAGGTGCAAATAATCACATTCTGTTTTGTTTACATTTTGCACAGTGCCCTATTTTATTTGGAAATATTGTTGTGCATATATCCTTTGTTATTTAAACCTAAAGTAAAAGTATGTTGCAATCCATACTGGCAATGCCCATCTATTACACTAATAAGACTTATTTGAGTGCTTATTAATCAGTGCCCAGCGATTTTTACTAGTTTATCTTGGACAATTTAGTCCTTTGCACTCCAGTACATTTAACAGTAAAGCAATTTAATCCAATGAAATTCAAATTATTTGTCAGTATTTACAACAAAGTCTTATTAAAATAAGTCTCATTCAGGACGAGAGTTAACAAGAACATGATTTGGGAAACTTTCACATCTTTTTTCAGGTTCAGAAACAGGCTATTATAATGATTATGGCAATGGTGCATTGAATGCCCTGTTGGCTAGCAATGTGCTAACAGATGGTTAGTGCTTAGGTGGCAAATCAGATGTGTGTGTGTGTGTGTGTCTTGAGGGCAAAAATCCTCAGGCTGGTCTGGGAATTTTATGTTTTTCACATGCTGATGAAAGTCTATACAAAGCAATCATAAGCCAACTACTGCAGCCATATGTGCACCAACAGATACACTCACCCAGAGCCATGCAGAGAAGACAAGAGCAAATGGTCTCTGCCTAACTGTGTAATAGAGGGTGTAATGGTATTGAAGATCTATAGGGGCAGCAATGTTGGACCACTACCAATTGCTACCAAAAAAAAGATGTAATACATTGGATGGCGGGAAAATATTTTCGTCACCTCTCTGGGAAGATTCAGTTTCAATAATTATATTTCAATTCTAATAATTGGGATTAAATTGAGCCCATTAAATCATAATGTACCAATATGGGTCCACACTCGTTTACTCTCAAAACTGCTTATTTTTAATGACCTGGAGTTCCTATGGAATTAATGTTTTCCCACAACCGCCTATGTCACCTATGCCATGGGACACCCCTGGGGTTATATCTGGATTCAGTAGGTTGTTACTACAGCAATCAACAATTAACCCATTATCCAAAGGTTAATAAGGATGCTGCTGCTGAGCTGTTGCTGTAATTGAGAAAAAGTGAGAGGGAGATGGATGTTAAAGGAGAAGGCCAGGCCATGCTCACCCTCTGCTGAATAACGGCATGCTGATGCTCCATCACTCTCTTCTCCATGGCCGAATCTATGACCAGTTGATCCAGCTGCATTTGGGACACAACACAGTCAGTGAGAGGACAAATCTAGCTGCGTCTCATTTAATCAACAACAATTTATTATAAGATTTAGAAGTTCTACCAGTGATAATTCAACTAAAGTGTGTCATATTTTATATGAAATCTTGCTCATTGACATAAACAGAGAAGTGTAGATTCTGAACTGGTTTTGTAACCATTTTTTTTTTTGGCAGAAGGGAAAAGGGGTTGTGGCCTAGTGGTTAGGACTCTGCCTTTGGGACCTGAAGGTTGCAGGGTCGAGTCCCAGCCCGGGCACTACTGAGGTACCCTTGAGCAAGATACCGTCCCACTAAACTGTTCCCCGGGCACTGTTGGTGTTGTGCATGTGTGATGGGTTAAATGCAGAGGTCACATTTCGTTGTGGTGCTTGAGTGTGTTCACAATGACAAATAGTCACCTTCACTTGAAAAGAGGACCACACCAAAACAAAAAGTCAGAAATTCCTTTCGTTAACAAAATGTAAAACAAATGCAATTTGATGCATTAGATGCATTGAAATAATCAGGGTAAATCTGATGTGTGTATGTATATAAGGGATGCACAATGATATCAGGATCATATTAGTACTGGCAGATATTTGCTTCAGACAGATGTTTAGATTTGCCTGGTATATCAGACCAATATTTGATGACATATTAATTGTTCTGCAGAAAACAAGAACATTTAGGTGCTGCTGGAATCCTGTGCTACAACATCTGCATTTGTAACCTGACTGAAAAAAAAAAAAAAAAAATTTTATAACGTTAATCCAGGTAAATTCAGTCTAAATTTACATATGTTAAAGTATCAGCATCAGTACCGACATCAACAAATACAAGCAGAATATTAAATACACATACACAGAATGGAAAGCATTGACTTTCCTTGCATTTGATTTTCCCTCGATTATACAGCGTGAATCATCATGAAACTACATGCTTACATAGCACTATGCACCTCATTCTTCTGATAATTTGGGCTATTCAAAATGCTTGTGTATAGCTATCCATCTTGTCAGCCTCCCACTGCACACACCCGACCTTTGTCACATACACACACATGGTCAGCAGAAGCTGCCAGGCCATAGATTATCTCCTTTTTCCTCTCATTAGGCCTGTGCTGCTCTAGTGGTCACCTCCAACACATGCTCCACTACAGGTGCATATGACTGATGTGGCAGATTTAAAGGAGTCCAAAGGAGCAGGTGGCTGAAGGGTGTAACGCTCACCTCAGCAGCCAATTTCTTCATGTAGGGGTTTAGCTCATCCAGTAGAGTGTAGCCCTGCTGGAACAGTGCATACTGTGCCTGCATGAATGACAGCATCTGTGAGCGACAAAGAAGGAGAGGTCAGGGAACATTCCACCGTACTCACAGTCATATTACAGACAGAGCGAGTCAATCACTCACCGAATCTAGGATTTCAAACTTCTTCTTTGCCTGCAAGACGTTGATCTACAGAGAAAAAAACATGTAGTTAATACACATTAGAGGCAACCACTGATTCTGTTGAACTACAGCCAATTTACAAATACTGCTTCGCCACCTAGTGGAGCTTGTGATTAATGCAGCCTCTGAGGAAAAAATGAAATTCCTACAGTATATAACAAACCCCATTTCCAGAAATGGTGTGTTGTTGTGTACACTGCAATAAAAAACTGCAATTTCGAAATTTTCTTTACTCAAAAAAACGTTAGGACAGAGCGAAATAAGAGTGAAAAGTTTATAGAATATTCAAGTTACACAATTCTGTGGGTACATATTGTGCAGATGGCACAACAGCACAATTGACCAAATTACACATAAAACTGAAGCTTCAATACCTGCACACTTGCTGTCATTATAAGTGTTTATGTAACCTTTTCTGGAGCTTTTTAAAATGAAAGTGACTTATTTGTCATTGTGAACACACCCAATCACACACAAAGCGCACCACAATAAAACGTGACCTTTGCATTTAACCCATCACACGTGCAGAGTAGCAGGCAGCTATGTGAAGCACCTGGGGAGCAGCGTAGCGGGACTGTACCTTGCTCAAGGGCTCCTCAGTGGTACCCGGGTTGGGACTTGAACCTGCCACCTTCTGTTTGCAAGGGCAAAGTCCTAACCACCAGGCCACCACTGCCCACCCTACTTTTGACTTAGTACAGAGAAATGCACCAATAAAATGATTCCCTGTGACAATCGCTACATACACTACAGATGAATGCACACAGAGATTAGTTTGAAAAATGCTGACGTATTCCTTTAATAATGCCAGCTCACCACACACTGATTATGTAAAGCACTCGCAGCAAAAATGAGTCATTTCAGTTACACATGGCCTAATGCCACTTCTAGCAAATGACCAACTGACAGCAAATGGAAGCACCAGTGGGTTTTAAAAGGCACAAAAGGAGGACACATCAGTAACAGTCTGCTAATGATGGCCAGCAGACATGATACATTATGCAGAAGGAAGATCTAATCAGTTCTAATCATTCACAGTGCTACCAGGGGCAACTAAGCCACGCAGGGAGCTTAAACCCACTTGAGTGCATAATAATCAAGGCCTTATTATAAAGGGGCAATCAAGAAAAGCTGTATGAAGTAGCAAGGTTACAAGATCTAATATAGATAGATCACTTGTAGTTTTTTATTATTACCCACAGTTCAGTAGGTGGCTAGTGGAAGCTAATGGTTAAGTGCATGTAAGACGGATGTTTCTGAATGTATTTTATAAAACATAATCTGTAAAAAAATATATGCATATTTTTTTACAGTACTGTGGCTGTGATCACTTGTAGTATAAAGACAAACAAATCTATTATTTTCTAAGAGTGTAATAATTTCAAAACAACACTGAAAAATGGACAACCAATTGTTCAAAACAGCAGATCCGCATTTAAAACTGTATCACCACTCTTTGCCCCTCTGTATCTTCTGAGGGTCTCTCATTTAATCACGACAATTATCAAAACTAGGCATTCAGATACATCCTCTCTATGTTTGAACTGTTTATAACACATTTGATTTATAGAATCGCTATTTTGCACAAGAATGTGCTACATTGAAACATTTTATTAGATTTTTTTGGACAAATCAACATCCATCCATTTTCTAAAGCAATTCTTCCGTTTCCGGGTCGCGGGGAGGCTGGAGCCAATCCCAGCTGACACCTAGGACAGGAGGCTCAACCCAGCGCAGGGCAACACATAGATAGACAACCACTCATACACACATTCACACCTACGAGCAATGTAGAGTATCCAATCAACCTACTGCAGTCTTTGAACAGTGGGAGCAAACCAGAGCAACAAATCAACATAAGCAGTAAAATCAAAACATGCTGTTGAACTCACAAAATAAAAAAAAAAACACAATCAAACCATGACCTCAAAATTTTGCAGTCTTCTTAAAAAATGTTTAGTATGAACATTTTGTTACATCTGTTGCTTGCCTAAGTTTTTTTTTTTTTTACCATTTAACCAGTAGTGTGACATAATACAGTCAATCATAGCTACAAGCTTTGAGGATGTGTGTTACGCATACAGTTCATGTTGTGCCAAACTATTACTTGCTTCTTTTTAATGTGAGCAGAATGTATTGCTTTTTCTACGCACAGAAAGGTTAAAATTTGTTACCTGCAACACATAGTCGAGGGCAAGGTGTCGGAAGCACTTCCGAGTCACTATAAGCGCGCTGCTGGCCTCCTCCACCTCATGTGGTTTGTTCCGAGGGGCCTGAGCATTTTTCACTTGCGCAATCTCCATGTCCTCCCTCACCTTATCAAACTGCTTCTTTGTCTCCTTAAACTTACGCACGTCACTGTAGAAAAGAATAACAGTGTTTATCACAAAATCGAAAATAATCCGAAAGTGTCAGGATGGTATATTAAATTTAAATTTTTACTACAAACAGTGATTTGCAAATTATCTTTGACCTGTATTACATTAAAAACAAAACAACACAAGAGCGCATCATTTGTGTATTTGTGTGTATTGAAATAAAAATTTGAATTTTGAGTCTTGCAACATAATTCACAAAAAGGAGGGACAGTAAAGCATTTTGGGAGTGCAAGCAGAGTTCAGCCGCAACACCCCTTTCTTCCTCATATAGGCCCTTGCAGAATGTGGTTTTGCATTGTCTAGTTGAAATATGCATGGGCATCTCTCAAAAAGACACAACCCAATGTCATGACAAACCCTGGCTTTTCAACATTTTGCTGGTAACCATGTGGATGATCCCTTCTGTGGTGTGATGGGCCATCCAGGATGTCTCTGAGATCAGAGAAGTCATTAGCACTTTTAGACATGTTTAACATAAGATTTCCTTCTGGTACAGTGAGGTTTTTACTGGTATTTTTGGATGCAACTATGCATTGTATTACTTGGCAAATGTTTTATGGCTTAAAGAAGAATCTTAATGCAGTGCCATCTGATGGATCAGGGACAGTTATTCAGTATAGGCTTGCGCCATTGTTTAAATGGTGATATGATATACATTTAGAGGGTGAAATATCCAAATCCTTTCTTTTCTTTCTTGATGAAACATTGTTTTAAATCTTTCAATAATTTTCTCAAATCTGTCGGCAAAGTAGCGATCTTCAGCCCATCTTTGCTGGATGCTGGATGTTTCTTTTGTACCAAATCATAACCATCACCTGTTTCATTATGTTAATTACTTTAACTTATTACTATGTGTAATTTGTAATGTGTAAAAAAAAAAAAAAAGTTGACCAGACAAAATGTGAAATATTTTGTGCTAATACTGTTTGCAATGCAATCCAAGCCAAATAAAAAAATAACAAATCACTGCTTCTTTTTATTATTTGCAATCCAACTACCCCCACTTTTTTGTGTGTGTAGGTACAGTAGTGCTTGAAAGTTTATTGCTTTAGAATTGTCTATGTTTCTGAATAAATATGAGATTATTTTTATATTCTTTACTCAGGGTTTCTTTGAGATCTTGCAGACTATTACATGCCATGCTTTTGGAGTGATCTTTGTTGGTCGACCACTCTTGGGGAGGGTAACAATGGTCTTGAATTTCCTCCATTTACACAATGTGTCTGTAGAGTGGTGAAGTGCATTACAGATGGTTTTGGGTTTTTTTCAAGCCTCATAAACATTACTAACTCTTTTTCCAAATTCATCAGAAACCTTATTTGTTCGTGCCACTTTCACAAATGTGTGTTGTGAAGATCAGACTTTGTTACATAGCTATTTTTTTAAATAAAAAGGGCATTCACTCACATCTGATTGTCATCCCGTTCTGATTGTCATCAAAATTCTAAATGATTCAAGCACTGTATGTATATAAAGACTAGTAATAGCAAATAATTAGGAGGAGGATGCAGAAATAATTGTTCTGGTGAAAAACTTACTCTTTGACAAAATTGTGCAGTTGTTGCTTAATAGATCTCTGGGCCTGGTCAAACAAGATCTGCAGGAGACAGAAAGAAACACATACATTTTAGATGTGTATACTATCAAACATATGATTGACAGCACTTGTCTTTAGCACTTGTCAACTCTTATATTGTAGTAGTTAGTGTAAGCACCTGGCATATGTATCCATTGTTGTAGCAGTTCTCTGTAGTTAGTGTAAGCACTTGGCATATGTATGTATTTATTAAAGTTGCTCTCTGTAGTAGTATAAGAACTTGGCGTATGTATTTATTGCAGTAGTTGCTGTCTGTAGTAGTAGTATAAGCACTTGGCATATGTGTGTATTATAATAGTTGCGTTTGTTATTTATCTCTACAACCACAAGAAATGCGTTGGTCTTCTTGTGGCACCACCTTTAGTGTTACTCTATGCAATACGAACGTTTGATTGTTTCCTCTGTCCTGGAAGTCACTTTAGATTAAAGCATCAGCTAAATGAATAAATGTAAATGTAAATATGATTATATACATCTTCCATCAACCTTGGCAGCACATCTGTAGGCTGAAACCACATCTGTCTGCAATACCAATGCATGACCAGTAGATGGCAGAGGTGCAACTGTGAAAGAGGCAAAGCTCTTTCATTGCATTCTCTCAGTGCTGACACACCCCCTTGGTCTTACTCTTGCTCTCTGATGCTCATGTCATGCAGCAGATGCACAGAGAGGGTAAAATAGGTCGCTGGCGCAGAGAGGAGCAGGGTGCTGGGAGTCAAACAGAATCTGGCATGGCATCACACACACACGTGCACACGCGCACATGGTCTCAGGCCCTGAGGCTCTGACCTGGGGAAAAATCTCAACCAAGTTTCTGACTATGGCACAGCTAAGACATAACAATAGGCCAGCAACACATATGCAAACATGCCATCGTGGATCACATATAGACACACAAACACACACAGTGAGTTCATCAGGGACTAGAGAGCTGGACGCAGTAATCGTCGGAGTTCTGGCGGCATTAGAAACACAGCGGCTTTAGAGCAGAGATAAGCTGCAGAAGAAGAGCATGTGACACCATGTCACATGGAGCATGAATATAACATAGCTCATGTGCAAAGCTGGCTCTAGAGAGAGAGGGAGAGAGAGAGAGAGAGAGAGAGAGAAGGAGAGAGAGAGAGAGAGAGAGAGAGAGAGAGAGAGAGAGAGAGAGAGA
>JBBPDA010039786.1:0-14501 GCA_037974385.1 Arnoldichthys spilopterus
TTTGTACCAAATCATAATTACAATCACCTGTTGACATCACCTGTTTCAAATCACATCATTATTTAACCAATTTAGCTTATTACTAGCTCTAAATTGCTCCTGTCCCAACTGTTGTGTTTGGCCTGAATTCTGACACTCAGGCCCAAGGTCTCTTAAAACTCTAGGACTCTTTGACCAAAACTTTAGGTCATTTTGACTGATTACAAACTGAGATGATTTCAAAATACATGTCTTTTCTGCGCCTAATCATCAATCAAGGCCACACTATTTGACCCCTAAGGCTTTCTGACGCACAAGCTGACAGTGAAATGGTTCACACACACACACACACACACAACCATACAGTGTTGTGGTTTGGTATATAGTCTTTGCCTGACCGTCGTTCAGGACTCACTCACTAGGTCACGCTCTCTCACTCACTCACTCGCTCACGCTCAAATTTAGAAATCACTACTTTCTTTTTTTTGTTCACCAAATTTAAACAGTATGAGTAAACCCGCAAAGGAACATAAAAGCTGTCCAGTCCAATTTTGTAACTAAATGAGTTTTAACAGTACACTACATTCACTTTCCCAGAGACAATGTGTAATGTGTAATGTGTTTGAAGTTAAAGCTTAAAAAACTGTAAATTAGATTAAGATTAGAGTATAAATATAGACCAACATTTAACATTATGAGAGAGGAAGTTTACATTACCAGAGGGGAAGTTTGTATTTCCATCCTGCAGAGGTGTTCTGCGCAGAATGAATGGACTATCTGCCTGGTCCTCCATAGGGGCCACGGTCTCTCCATCTTGTTCTACTTCAATCAGCTCTGCCAGTCTCCTTCGGCGGCGAAAATTCACACAGAACTGATATAGTAGCCCACTGTCAAAGAAATGATGTTTCAAAGAAACTAAAGAGAAAGGACAGGGCAGTGACAGAGAGAGAGGGAGAGAAAGAAAAAATATTACATTGCTAAAACACTGTTGTGGAAAAATGCATTTCATAAAATGTTTTATTTTTTATAATAAATAATTAATTTTTGAAAATAAATCTCATTTTATAATTTAGAATAAAATAGCCATTTTTAAAGACTTGTATATAGATGGTTGAAAAGATGGTTTAGATGCTTCCAGACAGGTGTCCTGCAGGATACAATTAACATCCTACCATGCTCCGCAGCATGTACAGATATGCTGAGCTGGCCCAGTTTTTTTTTTTATCAAGATTTAAATTTAAGTGAGCTGTGGTCAAAACGACTGGTCTGAATGGTTGACTCCTGCAGCTAGCTGTATTTTAATGTGAGGGCATATTGCTGCCTGTTTGTTTCCAACTGTCCCCTTAAAGTGAAAGGTCTCTGCAAATAAATAAAAAGTTATTCTGACTAAGCACCCTTATTCTGTAATGAAATATTCCTATCCAAATGGAAGTGGTCTAAAGTGCTCTAAATTCTCGACTCATGCACCATGACAATGCCCCTATAAACAAAGGCATGAGGGGTCAGTAAATGTTTTGATGAATTTGAAAAATATATAAATCATATGTTGTGGTTTCAGAGTCATCAGATCTTAACCCAGCTGAACACCTATAAGACATTTTAGATAATTAGTGCTCAACAATGTTCTCCATCAAAATCACCAAAAACAAACATATCTTTTGGATATATGGTGTTCCATCCCTCCAGAGATTAATCTATGTCAAGGACCACTGAAGATTTTAGTGGCCCATCATCTTACTAAGACAATTTATGTTGGTATACTTTATTTGCCATCTAAATGAAAATTAGATATGTTCTGACTGGATGAAATGTTCTATGTCTCATTCAAAAAGCACTCAAAACTGATATGTGGATCAAATTTTGGACTGAAATCCTCAGGCACATGTAAAAAAATAAGGTCCAGTCAATTCTTGCTAATGTGTGGAATCTTTGGGATTTTGTAGAGATTTATTTGCTTCTTGACAGCTAGGTGCAGCTTAATGTTTAATCATTTTCCAACAGAGTTTACTCCAAAACTCTGCCAAAGACTGTCGGCAGAAACAAAATCGCATAATGTAAACAAAAATGGCCAGGGCTAAACTGTTGACTGTTGACAATGTTTATATAGTCCAAAATAATTTTTCTGTAATATAAACATTTTAACATTAATTATCTGTTTGTTGTGTTTGCCCACCGTGTTGGATGATGCCATGCTCCAGCAGTGTCCTGCTTAATTCCACTCCCTCGCTCCTGCTCTCTGTCTCTCCATTCTGGAGCAGCCAGTCAATCAACTGAAATCCCGCAAAACAGCGATTATAAAGCACACCCTTCTCCTCTCGCACCTGCAAGAGACACTCTCTGCTTGACAGAAGACTGAAAACACACACAGAGACAAAAAATTGATTATCGCTGTAACTGACCTATTCATGCCCACCTCACAAAAGCATAATTTGTATCTACTGTTTTGATGTTGGACCAGCATTACAGAATGCTCTCAAAATTCATCACATTTTAAATCATTTCATTTTAAATCATTTTTATTTTAAATGGTGGGTTTAAGATCACAGTGTTAGTTAGTTTATTATGTAATCAAGATCTGAGTAAAAGGTTAACTAGTTTTAGCTGTTTTAGCATTGTCAGCTAGCTAAGCCTCAGTTTGTCTCATTGTGTTGCTCTCATTGAGTAGCTTAAAGTAAAACATTATTGTGCAGTTTTGGTTGTATTGGTATGTATACAATGAGGTAAATGTTGGGAAATCCTTAAGAATAACATGAGCGATGATACAGTTGTACTCCAGTTGTTCTCAGTGTATTGTTTTTTGTCATTGTCAGTAATCTTTAGAATGTTCT
The DNA here is from genome assembly GCA_037974385.1 of Arnoldichthys spilopterus. Taxonomy (NCBI): domain Eukaryota; kingdom Metazoa; phylum Chordata; class Actinopteri; order Characiformes; family Lepidarchidae; genus Arnoldichthys; species Arnoldichthys spilopterus. Next base: position 2,808 of record JBBPDA010039786.1, read on the forward strand.
GTAAAGTCTTTAAAAACAGTCGCTACAAAAGAACACAACATTAAAAAATGGCAATTCCAATTAAGGCCTCTCTCTAAACAACACTAGTAACATACAGCTGTTTGTAACAACAACTGAATTGTGTTACATTATAACCCTCATTTTCTATTATTGCCAAAACTCCATCAAATGCTGTTTGGTCTCACATAGTAAAACTCTTCCTTTCCATGTTGACCTCAAATATGAATAATAAGTAAAGCTATAAATTCTTGCTGTTTATATAGACTAATATAGACTTATATATAAAGTAAATAAAAAAGCTTACTGCTAATGTACAACCCTGTTTCCAAAAATGTTGGGATGCCAAGTAAATTTTAAATTAAAATTGAATTGCAATGATTTGCAAATCCTGTAAACCCATATTTAATTGAAAATATAACAGAGACAGCATATCAAATGCTGAAACTGAGAAATATTATTGTTTTATGAAAAAATGTATGTTAAAAGTTGTGTAATGCTAAAAAAAAAAAACACCTGGTGGAAAATACAAAAACGCCACTGCCTTCTCTGGACATTAATTCATTTAAGGTGAAGTGAGGTGACATGGAACCCTGTCCTGTGTGAATCAACATTATGTATTCTTTTTGGACATCATGGACGATGTCCTCTGAATTAAAGAGCAGAAGGACCATCTGGCTTGTTATCAGTTCACAGTTCAAAAGCAAGCATCTGTGGGGGTGCATTTATGCATATTTTATGGGTATTTTATGGGTTGCTTGGAAAGCAACATTCATGGTACAATAATATTCTGGGTTTTGGAGCAACATATGCTGGCATCCAGAGGATGTCTTTTTTAGCAAAGGTCTCCTCAACTACCCAGCGATTACAGAATGTCATTAAAAGAAGAGGTGATAAAAACACAATGTGAAACAACTTTTTGTTTGTGATACTTTCAGCAAATTCAAAATGACCGCATATATATAAAAATAAAAATTTTCTGTTTCATTTGATATATCTTTAATTTTTTTCAATAAATGTGGGTTTACATGATCTGCCAATCATCAGATTCTGTTTTTATTTACATATACACAACATCCCAACTTTTTCAAATGGGGTTGCAGACTAAAAAATACAAATTCATACTGTTCATAAAGACTGATAATATGAAAATGTAATTAATAATAAAAGCTCTTGTTAATAGTGTAGGCTAATAATGTACAATAATGTAATAACATAACAATATTTCTGTTAAAATCTTACTGTTCATATAAACTTTGTCCACGTGTGAAAACTTTTTCCTGGATGCTGAAGGGGAATGTTCCATCATCCTTTCGAAAACGATAAAGCAACTTCGCATCTTTGAACACTGGCCATTTATCACACACTATTGGGAGACATGAGAAATTAGAAAGAAGAAGGTGAAAAAACAGGCAAACGTGCAAATTTACATTGACTAAATAATAGGTGTTAAAATGCATCATTACATACTGATGCATTGTTCTCTGCTATATTTACTTTACTTACAAATTAATCAATTATAATAGTGTTTAGTAAGGTAGACATTTACAGAATTCTTGAAAATACATATGCTGAGAACATGCATACGTTTTGGTGTATTTCTAAATACAGTCTATATTTAATCACTGTGTAAATAGTTCCTTTGGTTACTTTAGTATTTTCATATTATCTTCAAAGATTATTCTGAAAAAAAATTAATTAAAATTAATTGAATCTAAACATTGTCATTTTGTTCACTCCTGCAAAATAAAAGTAATGGGAAGTTTTTCATAGTTCATTGTTAACATAAAATTCATAATGGTTTGAGGTTGAATGATGCACTGTAAACCTTAAGGCTTAGATTTTTTGTTCATGATGTTTACAATGCAAATATATTACAGTTAAAACGTTTTAAGCCAAGACCTTCTTTAAAGTATTGTAAAACATTGTCTTAGACATCAGCAGTGTATTTGTTATATTTTTGTGTAAATGTTTTAAGGGATTACTAAAAAACTGCCTCATTCAAGGTTCCTATCAACACCACATTGTGAACAATTTTGACTTAAGGTTTTGACCTGAGGTTTCTAAAGTAGTGTTAACAAATTTTAGAGAAGTTCATACTTCTGCATATTAAGAACTTAAAACTGTTTATCATTAATAGATTTGTTTAAAAATGTATTAAATGTATGTGGTGCTTGTGCTTGCAAGTTTCAAGCTTGACTCTCCAAGTCCATGAAGTCCAAAATCTTTAGAGATGGATTTGTAACCTTTTTAAGCCTGATGAACATTAACAACTCAATGTCATCAGAAATCTATGTTGTTCATGCCATGATCTACAAACATGATGTGAAGACCAAACTTTGATAGTTACTTGATAGATACTTTTTAAATAGGCAACTCACTCACAACTAATTGTCATTACATTTAATGAAAACACCTGACTCTAAATATTTTATATAAGTATATTTATATACTTGTTTAATTCTGCAAAAATATAGAAAATTCTAATGTGCTAACAAACTTTCAAGCACCACTGTATGTTCTGTAAACATCATGCTGAAATTTGATCTTTTAATTAAAGTCAAAAAAGTTATTTAATTTATATGTAATTTATTTAGCAAAATCTATTATGTTGTATACTGTTGTTACACAATTTATTTGATAAACATATAGATTAAGTATATTTGTACCATGGTGTATGATGTCATGCTCCATTAATCGTTGTATCACCTTAACGGCAGTCTCTCGGTCTGGCACTTCTTTATGACTGGTCAGCCAGTCCACAAGCTCCTGCGCCACAAAGCAGTTTGGGTAAGTCCTCAGGTGGACACGTCGGTCCTTTATTAGCTTTCCATAATGCAGGCGCAATCTAACACACAGACAAACAAAAATGATAATAAACTTACAATGTAGTAACATTGCATCTGGGTATGTACTTTCATGTAGGCCTCTTGGATATAAATCCTTTGTTTTGTAAGGGCCCATAAAAGGCTTCTTTGTTGTCAGTTCATGAATGCTTCTAGTTGCTGTCAATTCATACTCACATTCTCAACATATTCCAAGCCCCACCTCGTTTTCTAAGCCCTGTAGTCAGTCAGCTGTTGCTGTCTACTATTAGACTGGACAAGATTTCTGTTTGTGCACCAGAATTCCTATGATATTCCTATGGTAAAAATAAGTGCCTTGGGGTAATTTTAAGTTCCCAGACAAAGTGAATGGTGTTTTCTATAGACTTCCAAATTCAAAAACACATTCAGGGACTTCTGCGTTCATTTCTGTCATTTCTGTGGTAAGACCTGTGTTTGCTTAAAGGGGAGTCATGTCATTTATTATAGTAAAGTTTACAGCATGACAATTTGGCTATTAGTGTTAAATATTACTTTGTTGCTATGGTGGTTTCATTAAAAGTTTTGCAGATTAAAAGATTTCAGTGTAATAATCAGTGTGGGGGAAGCTACTTTAAAAGCATAGCTTTGCAAGCTATCAACTACATCATACCACAAGAAGCTGAACTACAGTGAAGGTACCCTAGGTAGAAACTTAGTTTGGCTAACCAAAATTACTTTAAATAAGTATTTAAAATGTACTCAAAAATAAAAAAAAATGCAAGGGATTCAAAATTATAACAAAATACTATATACAAAAAGACCATGTCAGCAAAATACCATTACATTACATCAAGATTTTTGCAAAAAAGTACCTTAAAAACTAAAATGTCTTCAGTTGTGACCTTTAAACATTACCAGCTTTCTCTTTCTGTTGTAGCTGGTCTCTTCCACATATATGTAAAATACACAGATTTAACTAAATAAAATGTGGGTGCATGTGACTCAGTAAGGTGCAGATGGAACAGTGAGTATATGGTCTACAGCACTCTATGATACATACAAATGTGCAAACACAAAACAAGCTTAAATGCAGCTTAAGGTGCGGTTCGAGAAGTGGTTATTTATCCATGATGTTAAAAGGGCTGAAAGGGCAGGCATTGCTTAGTGGTCAGTGACAAATTTCCTGGGCATGTTCACAGTGATCAGATTCAGAACAAAACCTAATGGTGTCAAAAGAAAGAGCAATTATTGCAAAGAATAAATGATCAAAATGACAGCTAATTCCTTTCATTTCATGTTTGTAGTTTCAGTAGGTAAGTACACAAAAACTGGCAATAAATTAATTGAACTATTTGAATCACTATGCAAAGATAAATGTAATTAAAGGATCAGCAAGCTACTGTAAAATACAGTTTAATTTTAAATATTTCACTGCAAGTTTTCTGCTATAATGCAGGCTGCTTCATATTGGAACAAAAAGAGGAACTTCTGTGGATATGTCATTTGAATACAACAACACCTATTCATGCATATTATAATGATGTGATCACACGTAAGAAGTAATTAAATTAAGGAGTAATAATTATATAATAATAAAATAATTATATAAAAAATAATAAAATTTGTTCAGTCTTGTTTGATATAAGGCTTCAGCTGCTCAAATGTTCAAGTTCAGGTCACTTACATTGAGAAATGTCCCTTTTCTTCTGAATTTTGGCACAAAGGGGTGAGCCATTACCCATTCTTGCTTGCACAGACTGAGGCTTTGATGGATATTACTTTTATGCCCAGTCATGATGCGTCACCTGATATCAATTAGCCTGCTTACTGTGAAGTCTTCCAAAACGATGATATTTGAATGTTCTGTGCACTTTTCAATCTTAATTTAACTCTGTCCCAACTTTTGTTGAGTGTGTTGCAGCCATCAAATTCTAAATTTGTGTACATTTACAAAATACAATTAAGTTGTTCTGTAAAACATTTGAAAATATTTTCTTTGTAATTTTGTCAATTAAATAAAGGTTTTTCAAACTTTATACATCTTCCACGGATAAGTTGGCTGAAATCCATAAATAATGCAGGATTTACAATTATGGGCAGTGTAATTATGTGCTGTCCTAGACAAAAGATGGCCAACGTGAAAAAAATCTTTGGTCTCTTTGGTATCTTTGGTCATGGCCCAAAAACAGTGGTATCACTGTAACAAAGGTACAAAGATGGTTGTTGTCACGGTCGTGCAACCAAGCACAGCCTGAGACAAAATTCTGACAGTGGGAGAAATTTAGAATGACCATTTCACAGTGTGACTGCTACGACGATTTGTGTGTATTAAAAAACAATAGGAATGCATCATGAAATGACACAGAGCAATCAAAGCTTAATTTCATTGTTCTTTACTACTGTGGTGGCGCAAAACTCTGAATCTGAAATGGCTCCATACTTTTTATATAGTGTGCTATGTAGTTTAGGGGTATTACAATAAACCGGTATTGACAGTGATAGTGAAATTTAAAAACAAATACTGAAATTACTATAGCATCATAATATTTCTGCACTAGCAACCATGTGGTTTACACTCCAACAGTAGGTGGCGGTTTTGCTCCTTATTGCTGAAAGATAACGGCATATTGGCTATGATCTTGAATCTACATTAACTTTGTTACTTTAAGAGTTCACTAGTTAACATTCTAAATCACACACACAGTGGTGGCACTATGCTACGGTATAAAGTTGACATATGCATATATCCTAATAATAGTGGTATAATACTGTAGCAGTGTGATGTCAAGGTGATGACATTTTATTCTTGTATATTGACTTGCATGGGTGGCCTACAATTAAGTAGGTGTTACCATTGTAGCCTGAATCCTACTTACTTCAAATTCAGTGTTGTACACAAGTTTATTAGACCCATGTCACACAGTGTCACAAAAACATTTAAGATTATTAAAAGCTCAAAATATCTGAGTGCCTTATGACCTATGAAGTATTATTTAATTCCCAAAATTTTTAATTAGTGACAGCTTCAGAAGCCCTTTTCTCACACTAATGTACAGTCGTTCTCTCTCTGACTGGATTGACTATGATTGGATTGATGACCATTCAATCAACCTAACTTGACCTGCACTCCTTACTGCAGACTGCTGGAAGCTGGAGCTGCAAGTCCTGGGCAAAACAAGTTATCCCCAATTTCAATTTATGTAAAACACAATTGTGAATTTCACTGATAGGCTGCTTGAATTCTACAGCTCCGGGTGTGGTGAACCAACCCCACCTTATCCAAATTAATTTTTTTGTTGTGCTATTGCTTGTAGGTCCATAGAGGTCCAGAAAAATCAGCTTCAATTTTGTTAACAGCAAATAAGTCCATGTGGATGCCAAAGATTAAACTTATTGAAATTATTTTGGTACCCTTTGTTTTTTGAAAAAGAAGGAGGGCCTAGCCTTCTAGCTATTTTACACCAGCTGTCCCTGATCAACATTAGTCCCCTTACAGTGGGCTTGAGCATTTGTTGCATGTAAACATAGAAAAACTAAATAATAGTACACCAATAAAGCTCAAGGACTCCCAATGTAAATTGTGATGTAACATTCACAAGCACTATACATAGTTACAGGTGAACAAAATCAGAAATTAGACAAGCCTGTGCAGGTTGTTAGTAGGAGGAGGTGCAGCCAGTAAAGGCTTACAGAAAGCAAAGTCTGTACAAAACAGGCTGGCGATGACGAATATTGTGACAGGTCATTTAGTGCACATATAAAATGGGGAAATCTTTATTATTCCTACAGTGCACATTTGTGAAAAACAAACACACTTGTCCCTATTTGCTACCTTGCTATCAGAAAATAGTTGATATGGCTATTTTATGTAAAGATTTATTCTCAAAATGAAACTTAATCAGGCTTATTTACACTTACCTTCCCTTATATAATTATTATGATGCACTCTTAGCTAAAGGACTTTAGGAGGCAGGTTCTTTACAACAAATAAAAAAATGCTTGTTTTGTTAATTTTGGCTGGAGATTTTTACTTGTTCAAAATACATTACTCTTACTGCAATTTTGGAATTAATGGACCAGTATAACAGCTGGGCATCGATACCTTGTTTAGACATCTCTAACATATAAAAACACACATACAATCACCTTAGCGACAGCCAAGAACAATCTAGGGATTCAAATAATTATTTGTCATGATTCAATAATTATCTACTAATTTTACTAATAATTCCTGAAGAGCCCCTACCGGAGTTGTTCTCCTGCAATCATGGCTTCAGCTTTGTGCTGTCTGTTCATCACTCTGGTGCTAATGCTATTGCTGCTAATCCCCTCCATGCTCTTCTCTTGTCCTCTCTCAGTTCCACACAGTTTTCTCTTTAATGCTTTTTCTGTGTTTTGTAAATAGCCAGTTAATGGGGGCAACCATTCCTCACGGAGGTAAAAATGTTGTGTAAAGAAAAACACCTTCACCTCTGTGTGTCTTTCAATTTCAAATCAAATCATTTTTTTCAGAAATCAGGATCACATTTTTTTAAAAGTTTGTTACACATATAAGGAACTTGCATTGGTAACTGCACACATTTAAGTCATAGTGAACAGACCAGACTACAACAAAATTGTATATAAAGGAAGGGGAATACAAATAAGGCTCTGATCACACCTGGTATTAATGTGTATCCTGGGTGTTCTGATCACAAATGGACAGCTCTAAGTACAGGTATGAAAACAATCAAGACACTTTCAAGATGCATTGAGATCCAATTAAACAGATCACATTTAGAGGTGATCCGGGTAGCATGTTACCACAAACATTTAGCAGTGTGTTTGCAAATGTGTCCTGGCCACAATGAAGAACTGCCTACTCAACTGATAAGCAAAGAACTTGTACCATAGCTCTCACCAAGGCAAAAGGAACAAAACAATATGATGAATTTGTACATATGTGCAGGAATAGAGAAAGCATAAAATTAACAATTACTTACAGAATCATTTCAAAATAATATAAACATTTGTACCATAATGCAAGATACATTACAGCACAGAGTTGAGTTGTGGGTCACACTAAGAGGGATTTGCCACTTTCTATTTAAAGTGCAAGTTGTCTACTACGACCACAACTTTGAGGGAAAGGCTGGTTGCAGGTCTAGCAGAAGTGACTTTGATAGCTCTTCCAGGGTGAGAGGGGTCATCTGTAATTTCTACTTTTTTTTTTTAATCTTCTACTGTACATGTGCAAAAGCATTGTCTGAAAAGGAAGTGCATTCTATGCTGCACTCTCTTAGGTGTGGAGACTGTGTTTTCTTCCCATTTCAGGTCTGGATATTGTGGTGTCCCGAAACTTGAGTAACGCTGTTGTAGAAACCACAATGTCACTGTTTCCACCACCATCTCTACAGTTTTTATGCATTCAGTAACAGGTGGTTGCATCTGCAACAGGGCAACAGGTGCTCCTCTTCCTTTTCATGCTCTGTTGGACCCTGGCTCTGTTGGCCAGGCTTTGTTGGTTATTAAGAGTGAAAGAGTGAAAGTGACTATTTGTCATTGTGAACACACTCAAGCACCACAATGAAATGTGACCTCTGCTTTTAACCCATAACATGTGCCCACGTGGAGCAGAGGGCAGCTATCAACAGAGCCTGGGGAACAGTTTAGAGGGACGGTACAACCTTGTGGTACTACATTTGCTGTTTGTCAGGAAGTCCATGATCCACGAGCAAATGGTATCTGTCACAGACAGCTGGGAGAGTTTGACTTGCAGTGGTTCTGGTGCTAGGCGGGGTCACTAGATTCATGTGTAAGGGTATAAGCCTTTACTAAGTGGTCTTGGGTTATGTTCCTGGAGAGAATTTGAAAAAATTATCCCAGAATGCGTATTTAAAAAGCTTTTAAAATGGCTATTTGTTGAAACTGTATGCTTTAATGCCACTTATAGACTGTTGTTTAGCATGTTGTTAATTTTATTCTTCTACATTGATTTTATTGCTTAATTTTAATGCTTGTGTTTTTGCTTTAATGCTTAAGCTATTTCTGTATAGCACATTGAATGTCCTATATCTATATCTAGTTAATTTAACTATGAAAAGGTTTTCCATGAAAATAAATCATGTTTACTGAACATAAAGTTAAGTAATTCTGCTAATCTAACAAAATTAAGATAGATTTAAGAAATTTCATGCTATATTATGAGACTTAGCAAAAATATAATTCAGTGTCTTTTCTTTATCTTTAATGGCTTGGATGATTTAACATTTAGGATAAAAATTTTATTTGAACTAATGGTATAATTATGTTTTAAAAATGAATTCAGTTAACATCAACTTGATTTGTTTTCTTTTGGAAAAGTTTCAGATTTTTTTTAGCATAACAGTAAATTAGTTTCTTTCTCCTGATTATTGTTATGGTGATACTGATTAGGATGTCTGACACAATGCTTTGGGAACATTTCTTATTCATAAAAATTTTAATAAAACTGAATTATATCATTCTGCTTTCAGATAAACAACATCAATGTCCTGTCTAATGGAAATCAGAATTAGCATTGGAAGGACTGAAAAAGCAGCGGAAGGGTGTTTCTGGAAAACAAAGATGACACAATCAACTACTTTGAACTGCTGGTAGAAAAAGTGCTGAAATATGTATTTCATCACTGACCTTTTAACTAGACTTGATGTAGGCTGCATTGAACACATGAATCAATAATGAGCAATTGTCTATGAACACTTTTCATGTAATTATATTCCCTGAAAGTATTTTAATTGGAATTTCTATATTGTAATTATTGAATACTTTTGTTTTTTGTAAAGTGGTATTGACTATGGAGTGCCCCTGTTGTGTAATGACCGCAAGGTATATCATCTTTTTCTGTGGTTTTCCCATTGAATAAACCATTAATGGTTAGTGTAAGATATACATTTTTTATTATTGAAATACAGCCTGATGTGTACTTAATTCTGTTTTAGGTAGATGATTTATGATTTATTCTGTAAAAATACCACCTGGTTTTAAGTGAGAATGAATCTCTAAAATGTAGCATGGAAATAAATGCCATGCAAGGATGTACTGGTAAAAAAAATGGTGGGTAGAAAAAGAATTCTGTAAGGTAAGATGGATCATGACATACTGGTATAAAATGATTTAGAACATGTATTTATTTGTAGGGTGTACATTTCCTGGAAAAATAATGTGAAGTGGGCTAACTGACAGAGATATAGCAAATTTATAAACATACAGGTTGTCTAAGCTACTTAGGTGGTTCCTAATGTCACTGGATGCTCCCTGGTTTCTACTTATATTTAAAAGCTGAATAGTGAACTCACTGTTTAATATGACTATAAAATCTTTATGTATAACTATGTATTTATCACCATAAATAAAGTATGAAACTATGTATGAGAAAGAGAAATATATTGTTTACGCAGTGCACATATCACCCCAATGAGTACAAAACTATGAAAGACAAATATGAATGCAAGAAAAATATAACACAAAGTGCACATCACACCATAGATCATGATTCTGTTAAATTAAGAAAAATACAACACCTGTGAAGTATATTAATCACCAAAAAGAGAGTATGAAAAAATAACAACATAGAATCAACATGACAAAATATGAAACTCCATATAGCATTTTGCCAAAAACACATCAACACCATCTGCGTAATATTGAGTAGGTCCCCCTCCTGCTTCCAAAACAGCTCTTACTGTGGTGCACTGTGTGTTCTGAAACCTTTCTATAAATGTCAGCTTTCTCTTTTTAACCACAGTAGCTTTTCTGTGGGATTGAACCAAACAGCCTAGCCTTCATTCCCCACAAGTGTCAGTGAGTCTTGGATACCCATGACCCTGAGCCAATAACACAGGCATATTGAAACAAACCGCAGGTAAATTAGAACGTAAATGGCATCAAACAAATTATTTAAACTAGCTTGGAAGGAAAGTCTCCTGAGATAAGAAAAATAACCTGTGTATCTGAATCCTAGCAGTTGTCAAACCCATGTTAAAAAAATGACCTCAACCCCAGCCACCTTTCTAATTTTTGGCCAATATCAAACCTCCCTTTTATTTCAAAACTTCTAAAAGAAAGGCTGTAGCAGTAACAGTTATGCTCATTTCATAGGTACAACATTCACAAAATATTCCAGTCAGTGTTTAGGCCTCATCATAGTACAGAGATTGTACTGGTAAAGGTAGTAAATGACCTTCTTGTGTCTGATCAGGGCTCTATCTCCTTATTTGTGTTGCTTAACCGTAGTGCAGCTTTTGGTGCTATTGATCACACTTTTCTTGTCAACAGACGAAAATGTTGTTGGAATTAAGGTTCCTGGTTTAGAAAAACTGCTTTAATATATTTTAATGTATGTTTCAGTACTCTACACATACTAAGGTAAAGTTTGGTGTTCCACAAGGCTCAATTTTAGGCCCCCTGCTCTTCTCCTTGTATTACCCTATGGTTAATGCTATTTGAAAACATGGAGCTAATTTCCACTGCTGTGGAGACAATACACAGTTATATGTTTCAGCAAAGCCAGATGAAAAAACACCAGCTTAAAATAATTAAAGAATCTATAAAGGTAATAAGACAGTGGATGCTTCTAAACTTCCTATTACTAAATTCTGATAAGACAAACGTACTTGTAATAGGCTCAGTTGCAGCTTGAAGCTATCCGATTACACAATAACTCTGTAGGACCATTCTGTTTGATCTTGCACAGCAGTGAAAGATCTTGGTGTGATTATTGACATCAGTCCTGCATTTGAAGCCCATGTAGATAATATTATTAGGATTGTCTTCTTTCATCTCAGAAATTTTGCTAATCAGAATCAGAATCAGAATCGTGTTTATTGGCCAAGTATGTGAGTGAACACATACAAGGAATTTGATTCCGGCA
>JBBPDA010039841.1:0-14498 GCA_037974385.1 Arnoldichthys spilopterus
CACCAGCAATGTGTCGGTCTCCGTGTAGCTCCACTCTCAGTGTTGATCTATGCGACGCGAATGCTTGATTGTTGCCTTTGTCCTGGAAGTCGCTTTGGATAAAAGCGTCAGCCAAATGAATAAATGTAAATGTAAATGTACAATGACAAATAATCACTTTAACATAGTACATTCAATGTTGTAAATGATCTATTTGGAAAGCATCCAAAACTAAACATGTTCAGATAAATTCCAACCATTTACATGTTAAGAGGATGCCAGAATATGTACAATGGCAATGCAATAAAACAAAACACACAATCATTCGGCTTAAGTAAATACCACTTTAATTGTGTACAAAAATGTTTCAGATCAGTTTTAGTATAAAAACATTCCATAACAGAAGCCTAAATGGTGCAGCATGACCGATTGGTGTAATAAAGAGTTTGATGATGAGAGTTATGACGTACAGGAATCCTGTATCACACTGAAATATGATGCAGGTCATTACAGACTCTCAGTCTTCAGACTGAAAGCAGTGCTGCTTAGTCTGGAGTCCTGTTTCAGTTCTGAAATGTAGATCCTCCTCCTGTGTGTAAAGAAAGCACTGCCGTCTATTTTAAGGCGGATTCGCCCGCTCTACAAACCTAGAGTCTGCAAATCTGAAGCGCACTGCGTTTGGCCGTTGCCTACACACACATTAAAAAAAAAATAAAAAAAAAATCATTGTATACTGATCAAGTAAATCAAGTAGGCTTCAAGCGTATCAAATAAAAACCGCACAAGCTTTTACAATGATTCCAAAATACAAGTACCTTCACACAGCCACATAAAACTGTCCTCCATAATACACACAAACACACACTCGTGTCGACACACACACACACACGTTTAAACGACCCACACCCACATTTACAGTACAAAAACACACAAAATTCTACTTTAGTGTCAAACTACTTTTGCTTAACTGTTCGTTATGATGGTGTGCAAACATATAGAATAAGATCTTTGGTTTATATGAACACTAAAATTACACTGTCAACGGAGCCGTTAGCCCCACACTATTGTTTCATCGTATTTCTCTCTTTTTTAAGGCTCAAAAATCCACTTTCCATTACGGTTTTATTAGTGAAGGTTACAACAATCCACTGTGTGTAGATGAAGTAAAAACATTATGTCTGCTTGGCCCTGTGGTTATGCAAAGAAAAAAATGAGAATAATGGGTGTGTGTGTGTGTGTGTGATATATATATATATATATATATATATATATATAAAAAATACACACATACACACACACACACACACACACACACACAACATGAAAATCAGAGGCACTAAAATCGCTACATGCTTTTGAATGTAACAACTGAACATTAGAATAAATGTAAAAAATAAACAATAATATTGCATCGGATGTCTTGCTGACTAAAAGAGCACAGCGTTGGCTCTAGATCTCTCGGCCATCAATTATAATTCAATTACCTGCGCACCGGATTTAACACAGCACTGTTTATTCATGTTTATTCTAATGCTGGTGCAAACAGACAATGAAACACTTTATTTTTGCTTTTTTTGGCCGTTCAGTTTCCATATATATATATATATATACTGTGCAATTAAACATTTTCTATTGTAATAATGTTCATGTGCTTAAACCCTCGTCAGAGGAAAGGGAAATGCAGTTTTGCATGACACTGGACATAATGGTCTCTGGCCCAGTGTAAATAAGACTTACACGGTCTTGATAAATACTTCTGGAACTGTACTGGTACATATGGTGACTGTGATACGCCCTGTGATATACTGAACCCGGCTCACAGCACGCTGTGACTGGTTAGAGGCTCACTTACATACTGCAGCCTTCTGAGGTACCAGGGCAACGTTGCTGTGCATCAGTTGAAATAGTCTTTAAAAGTCTCCTGAAACCTAAGCAGTGGACACCAGTCCTGGTGACCACTCTGTCCTGCACAGATTCATGACATTTTACCTCCTGCTATAATACCGGACTGAGCCCAATAATCAGCGATGGGTGATTTCTTCGACACTTGGGTTTTAAAAAAAGCAATAATGCAACAAAAAATAACAAATTTATACATTTCCCCCTTTTCTCTGATGCAGTTGATCAGCTGAGACATGTTTGGGTCTGGATGTTCACTTCTATAGCTTTGCACTGGAGCTCCAAGGCTAATGAGTGACAGAAATCGCTTCCCCACAAGTTAGCATCGAGCAAACTGCATGCCATTACACACTCGCCCCACACTGCACAGTAGTTAAGAAATCTGAAAATAGACGTGCCTATGTGGTTTCTGACACTTCACGACACACTTATCTATAAACACAAATGACTGGCATTAGCTACGTTTGGGGGTAAGGGGGGGGGGGTGTCACAGGACTGAAGTTGGACGCTCTGACTAAAGTCAGAGAATCTTGTACAAGTTAAGGTTTGTTAAGTATAGAGCAAACACTGATCAGCCAAAACATTAACACCACCTGTCTAATACTATGTAGGTCCCTCCTGCTGCTGAAACAGCTCTGACTGATAGAAAGAGGTCAGATCACACAATGCAGCACAGAGTCAGCATCACTACACCACAGTAGCTCTTCTGCTGGATCCGACCAGGCGGACTAGCCTTCACTACCCACATGCATCGTGAGCCTTGTGTGCCCACGACCCGGTCGCCGATTCACCAGTTGTCCTTCCTTTGATCCCCTTTGGTAGGTACTAACTTCTGCACACCTGGAACACTCCACAAGACCTGCCGTTGTGAAGATGCACTGGCTCAATCGTCTAGTCATCACAATAAGGCCTCAGAACACTATTTTTCCTGCTTCCATCAATTTAAATTAAAGAGCTGACTGTTCACTTGCTGCCTAATACACACCCCCCCCCCAAAAAAAAGGTGCCACCGTTGTGAAACGAGTAGATATTCAAATGTTATTCACTCTACCGGTCAGTGGTGTTAACGTTATGGCTGATACGTGTATATGCACAACAAAGAAATACGACCGACAGATCCGTCATGTTGACAACTGCACCTCTTATGTGATTTACCCAGAACCCCAGCCCAATAAAGCAGCTTTCTCAGCCCAACCATGTCACAGCAGCGGGAGAGATGTACAGTTTTCCAAACGCAGCCCTCCATCCTGAGCTCTCTCCGCTGGGCTTTCAGAACACAAATGTTTACTCAGAAATGACGGAAGCCTCACGACATCAAAAGAGAGAAATATTCTAAAACGCAGCTGATTAGAAGAAAGTGCAGATGAGAAGAAAACAAGGTTAAAATCTGCTGCTCCCTCACAAAGAGAATCACTTCCCAAATTAAGCATATATGCACCCGCTACTATGACTGAAAGCATGCAGGCAGGCACGAACGCACGCACTTTTGTTCACCAACACTGGGCACATAGAATGCCACCATGAGCAGTTACGAACACTGAATCTCTCTCGTTCACACACACGCGCACGATCTCACACACACACACACACACAGTGCAGACGTATAAGGCACCAGACATGGGGGTGGGGCTTCAGTCTCCATGGCGACAGTGTGGACATGCAGTCAGAGGATGGTGCAGGGACAGCCGCCTTTCTTTTTCTTCCCAGCGTGGTTCGCCAGCATAGGAGGACTTTCTGTCTCCTGAAACTTTCTGTACATGTGAGAGAAGGACGTGAAGGGGAAGAAAGGCAAAAGAGAGGAAATAATTCCTGTTAAAGGAAACCAACCCATTATATAAAGCTCAGCCATATCATTAGCACCACCTGCCTAATATTGAGTGTGCCCCTCCTGCTGCTGTAACAGCTCTGACTGAGGTGTTTCCCACTCACTCCTGCTGAGGAGCCCATAAAAACAGCTCTGTCCGCCAAAGAACTGATCTAAAGTCATCGCGGCTCCTGTGCACAAGGAACTGCTGCTGCCCATTTACACTGTGATATGTTTATTTATTCTTTTTCTCCTTTTCTTTCCTCTTGTGTGTTATTGTTCTCCGGTGTCGACCAGAGGAGGACGGGTTCCCCCTTCTGAGCCCTGGTTCCTCCCGAGGGTTCTTCCTACAAGCTTAGGGAGTTGTTCCTGCCGCTGTAGCCTTTGGCTCTCTGGGGACTCAGACCCGGTTTCGGTAAGCGCTTTAGAAATAAACTTGACGTGACCATATGCAAGCATCAACGAGCCATGACCCTGTCGCCAAAATACAAGTTGTACTTCCTTGGATCACTGTTGGTTGATACAAACTACTGCACACCTCGAACACTCCACAAGACCTGCTGTTCTGGAGATGCTCTGACTCCATCGTCTAGAACGTCACAACAAGGCCCTTGTTAAAGTGGCTCAGATCCTTACACTTGCCTGTTTGATCCCTGTTTCCAACACATCAACTTCAAGAACTGACTGTTCACTTGCTCCCTAATATATCCAGCCCCCTGACAGGTGCCATCGTATCAAAACAACAAGATAGTCAGGGTCATTCACTCCACACATCTGTGGTCATGAGGTCATGGCTGACTGGTTGAAGTGCAGTTATTAGGACCATTAACCAGCTTTACCTTATTGCACGCACCACCTCCAGGAAGGCTTCGTCCACATTGTGGCGGTTCTTAGCGGAGGACTCCATATAGTGGATCCGGTTTTCTCTGGCAAACGACATGGCCTCTTCTTTCGAGACCTAGACACAGCACACCATTGTAAGGTCACGTCCAGACAGGCAGGTCAAATACAATTTTTACGGCAAGTCTGATTTGAGCAGGTCAGTCTGTACCTTCATATATTTTATTATTTTTTGTAACTTACGTGCTGTGCACATAAAAATGCAATACATTCAGCAGTATAATGGAACATATTTGCATCAAATTATCCATCATATCAAAGCAGTTTTCTGCAATAGTTTGGCCTCCTGTCCTGGGTGTACCCTGCCTTGAGCCCATAGTCAGCTGGGATCAGGTTCAGCTGCCCCATGACCCAGCATTGATGAACAGTCTGGATACTGAATGAACAAATGTAAGAATAAAGCAGAACTGCATTATGGGGTATTTACCGCTCTGTGCTGTTCCAGATCAGACTTGTTGCCAACAAGGACCATGGGGAAGTCATCTCGGTCCTTTACCCTCAGAATCTGAGTGTGAAACTTCTGAATTTCGTTGTAACTGAAAAAGAGTATTTAAATAAAAAAAAGTTTATATTTTTAACACTCCTTGAACCAACGAAGCCCAGTGAAGGCTCCAGTACATTTTGTGGAACTAATTGAATAGTGCAAGATGGTTTTAACTCCGCTCACTATATGGTCACATATTAAAATCAATGAAGGAATTTCACAGCTCACTTCTAATACATGCGAGTTCTGAAATAACGGTTTGTGTTCTTCTCTAAAAGCACAGAAACCAGCTGAAATAGTAGTGAATCAATAGTGAGCAAAAAACAAGCAGCAGACATAGAGCAACCAAACCGACAGACGCCCTAATACTGGAATTACAACGTAAAAATAACAAACCTAATATACTAACGTGAAAAACATTCTAGAACAGTGTGAAAAGAGCTGAGGTCCACATTTTAGAACAGTGTACATGGAGCTGAGAATTCTTGAATAATGTGAAAGGAGCAGTACATTCTAGAACAGTGTGGAAGGAGCAGAGCTGAACATTGTAGAACCATGCAAAATCAGCTAAGCAGAAAATTCTAGAACAGGGTCAAACTAGCAGAGCTGAACATTTTAAACTAGCGTGAAAGAAGTAGAGCAGAAAATTCTAGAACCATGCAAAATCAGCTAAGCAGAAACTTCTAAAACTGTGTCGAATGAGCAGAGCAGAACATTTTAAAACTGCATGAAAGAAGCAGAGCAGAATAATTCTAGAACCATGCAAAGTCAGCTAAGCAGAGAATTCTAGAACAGTGTGAAAATAGCAGAGCTGAACATTCTAGAATAGTCTGTACGGGTTCAAAAACCGTGTGATAGAAGCCAAACATTCTAGAGCAGGGTTTTCCAAATTGCCTCTAGGGGGTGCACACGACAAAAGAAATTGTAGTGCAAGTAATTAAAAATGAAAAATGTTTAAAAATCTAAAATAAATAGTTTAGTGTTTTTATAGTGTGTACGCTTTTAAAAAATTTCAAGTGATCAGAATTAAGACGATGACTAGAAACTTAAAATGTCTAAAACTGTATCCAACAACTTTTTGAAGGGATGCAGGTGGCCCCTCGCATTACTAGGTAAGCATTGCCATGTATACAGTGAGACTGTGGATATTGGTGAGTAGGCCTGATTATCATTCACTTGTAGCCTGGACAGACATACTCATGACAGCACTAAATGTTAAACACATGTTGTTGGTCTCTCTCTTAATCAAATTTGTCAGT
Organism: Arnoldichthys spilopterus; assembly: GCA_037974385.1. Taxonomy (NCBI): domain Eukaryota; kingdom Metazoa; phylum Chordata; class Actinopteri; order Characiformes; family Lepidarchidae; genus Arnoldichthys; species Arnoldichthys spilopterus. Next base: position 6,326 of record JBBPDA010039841.1, read on the forward strand.
CTTGAGTCTTTTAATGAAATTATTTATCAGTAATAAAATATCCTCTAAATCTGGTGCAGTGCTGCGCCTAACGCTCCCCTTGGACAAAAAAAAAATTGTGCCCTGTAGCTTATGTTGTGCAATAAAAAAAAACTTTTTTGAACACTAGCCTACAAGTGTTCTAATGACAATAGTAATAGTAAAATTATTTTTATGCATGTGAAAATTTGCAAATGTTGCAAATGCATGCATGTCTCAAATTCAGACTCATGGTCTCCAACATGCTTTGGACTCTGGTAGTCGGTATAAAGGCTTGTCTCAGACTCGTCAGATGTTCCAGTTGGTCTCGACCAAGTCCGAATGCATTTAAGATTAGTGTTTCTGCAGAGAGCATTTCTCGGTGATGACTCATCATGCTAAAATCTTTGCTGCCATGCACATTTGGCCTCATTGTATTTGTCTTGACTGGACCTATCTGGAGTGTCTTGACATGTACACGTACATATTGATCAAGTGGACAAGGGGGGTGTGGACCAAGAAAGTCTTGGAAAGGCTGGTCTGGAACAGTGCAAATAGGGCCAAAAGTTTGAGAATATTGTAAAAGGGGGTGAAGATTCTAGAACACTGCAAATGGTCAAATTCACAAACATTCTAGAACAGTGTGAACGGGGCCAAACATTCTAAGACATTGTAAATTCAACCAAACATTCTAGAACACTGTGAATTCGACCAAACATTCTTGTACATTGGCCCCGTTCACAATGTCCTAAAACGTTTGGTCAAATTCACAAACATTCTAGAACACTGCGAATGGGGCCAAACATTCTAGAACATTGTGTATTTGACCAAACATTCTAGAACATTGGCCCATTCACAATGTCCTAAAATGTTTGGTCAAATTCACAAACATTCTAGAACAGTGTGAATGGGGCCAAACATTCTTGGACATTGTGAATTTGAGACCATGGGACCTCCAGGACCATGGTCCAACACAAAAGCAGAACAGATAGGAGCACAAGTGCAAACAGGACAGAACACAAGAGCAAGAATACAACTAAATTAAACTAAACAACTAAACTAAAACTAAACAAGAAATACGAGACAAGACTAACATTCAGTGTAAATGGCGCTGTAAATTTAATCAAACATTCTAGAACACTGAATTTGACCAAACATTTAACAATCAAAAAACCCTGTACTCTCCCGTGAAGCTCCTATGACTGTACAATGAGCTGAACAGTTAGACAAACAGCTTCTACCATCATCTCCGCATGGCTGAAGATTCCCATAGAGCAGATTAAACCCATGTAAGCACACTAGCACACAAACAGTTCTTTAGTTGAACCATTTTCTCAGCATCTGACCACAAGCACGTCATCACTCTCAATCGTACGGCACACAAACATACACACAAAGGTTTGTTCTTTCGTGAAGTCCCATTTTCACACCTACACAGTCTCAGTTCCCTTTCATTCATTCAGGCACAAAAGCCAAAAACTCTGTTCTCTTACCAAACACAATTAAGGTTTATAGACTGTAGGAATAATCATGTAATTTAAAATACTAATGTAGATGTTTTATACATTTTAATGAAGATGATGATGATAATAATAATAAAATAATTAATAATAATAATTAATAAAATAAAATAAATAATAATAATAACAAGAATGTTTATTTAAATCCAAAATGTAATAAATCATGACTTAATGACTTCAATCCTCTCAGGGTGTTGTGCCTACACTTAGCAACCATCTAAGCACTGATAACGGATTCTAAACAACAAAAGGCAATAAAACTTCCTGCTTTCACTTTTAGGATCCAAAACCTCATTAAATAATAGAAATTATTATTATTATTATTATTATTATTATTATTATTATTATTATTATTATTATTAACTGTTGAAATCAAGACAAGCCCAAGATGAGCCTCTTGTGGAAAACCTGCTGGAAGACTGGTCAGATAGTCAAAGCAAACCGCCCTCTTAACTTAATCTCACAAGTGTCAACATCTGAAGAATGCAACAACACAACAGACAAACCAGAGGTATTCTGGAATCAGGTGCTGGGTTTGCTAAAACAAAAATTGAACTCTTTCCTTGCCAGGTCTTAAGCCTGGGTGGATTATTCTGCTTTGGGTTTCTGTGGCAGCAAGTGGTACAGGAAATGTGGAGACAGAGGGAAAAAAAGTTGATTAAATATTAACAAATCCTGGAAGCCAGTGTCCCATAGTCAGTGAAGAAACGGAGAAAGAAAAAAGGGGTTGGACATTACAAGACACTGACCCAAAAAATCCAAACTCAAAGAAAAAAAATTCAAATCAAAGATTTAGGCTTTAAAACCAAAGAGTTTACAGGCTTCCTGATGAATATGCCACAATTTATAGATTTACCTTTAAATACATAAAATTCAGGAAATAACTGCATTCTACACATTTGTCTAAATGTTTTTAGTATGATCAGTGAAAGTGGCATTTTTTCCCTTCCTTATTAATATATTGATAATTTATTATGATATAATTATATATATTTATATAAAGGCATATTATAGGGATACATTGTTCAATACAATGTCATTTTACAAATACAAAGAAAAAAAACTTCTGAACTTTTAATGGAAGTTAATGTAACGAAATTGCTTTCCAAGTAATTTCTGACCATTTCTGTTGGGTCCATTCATCATGGATTTTGACAAACTAACAGCAAATATAAAATGCCCAGCGCAGTTGGCTGATTTCCCTGCTGGAACACACTCAGTAAACCTATTCCCTGTTAGAGAATTAGTTCAGCAAAAAAGCAACGCACAATTTTCCACTTTCGTGATATAAACCCCGGGGCCCACACACACACTTACCTGCCACTGTCATTCAAGGCAAAAACCAGTAGAAATCCCTCTCCAGAGCGCATATACTGTTCCCTCATTGCACCAAACTCTTCTTGACCTGCTGTGTCTAGAACTAATGAACAGACACAAACACACAATCAACATGAATAAAGGCCAGACAAAGCACAAGCATAACTAAAGTAATGTGGTTCTCTTATTTTCAACCCCCCACCCAAACACACACACACACACACAGGCTGATGTTGCCATCTTTGGGAGTACATTCCACTGACTTCTGTAACACTGTATTTCAGTAATACTACACAGACACTGACCCCAAATTCTAACCTTAACCAAAGATCTAAAAAAAAGGTTGAATTTGTGGGGAAAACAGCTTGGCCTCTTGTGAGGACCAGCAAAATGTCCTCATTCTGACAGATGTCCCTGTATTCCTACCACAATGAGGGCATTTTGTCCTCACTAAGAGTTAAATGCATGTACACACACAATTTCAAGGCTTGCTAACTTTGGCAACTACGTTTTGAAAGGAAGGTGCTGACAAACTGAAGCAGCAAGTCAAAACATAACCCGGGCAGGAGCCATTCAATCTAATAATGATTCACACTGATGCAATTCTATTCTAAAAATCCGCTGCGTCTCAGAGGCTACATTCAGTCCACACACACACACACACACACACACCATTCCAACCAACGTGAACAACAACGTACTGTCCAGTCGAGTTTCCTTGCCATCCACGGTGCAGATTTTGGTGTAGGAATCCTCGATGGTGGGGTCGTAGTCAGACACAAAGTAGGACTGTGACAGAGAAGAGTCAGTTATTACTGCGTTCAGTATGCTGTGACTTGCACACAAAGAGGCTCTTGGGCCTAGACATGAGAGGACATGTTCAGAACACACTCTTGGCTTCACCCGGCTGTAAACGCACACTCAGAAATCGGACACTGATAACTTCTCTTCGCTACGGTTTACAGAAGCCGGTGTCGGAAACAACAGCATAATCTGACACGTAGCACAGCGCCGGTGACATTAGACATAAAACACAACCCCTGCTCATTATACAGTGGAGTGTGTGTGTCTGTGTGTGTGCGCGCACGTGTGTGTGTGTGTGTGTGTGTGTGTGTGTGTGCGGGCGTGTTCAGATACAGCAAAAAAAAAAAAAAAAAAACAAAGTGCCAAGAAGTCCAGAGTTTAGATACTTTCCCTGCTTTTACACACATACTACACTTTGCTATTGAAGGAACGGTTCACAACACCTTCCCCTTTCTCCAGAAGCAGCGTGGATGTGTTGTGTGTCCATTAAGTTGGAAACCGCAGACGCAGGTCTATTTATGTCTGCTTAGCAGCACTAGCAAGTTTAATCCTAAACCCAACACCAACCTTAACGTTAACTTTATCAGATGAAAATAAACTATCAATTTAAACAAAGGAATCTTTAGTATAAATTAATAAACAAAAACAAACAAATAAATATATATTTTTAAAAATATTTTTACGATAACGTCGGGACCATGTTGGTGCTCCTGATGTAGGTTAACCCTGCATTTCTCCATTTTTCTTACAAATTCAGGACATTTTCTCCCGAAAAACGAGCAAATACCAGTTAAAAAACCCTCATAATACAATAAACCTTGCTGTTAAATGCAAAGTCTAAAAAGAAACAACTTTTTATACAAAATTTTCCCTTTCACAGTCAGCGTGTCAGAAACCATGTAAGCAAACAAGCTCGGACGACTTAAAGAGGAATTCCACCCCCATTTCAGAAATTCTGCATAATTAAACGGTTGCGGTGTAAACAAGTCGCTCTGAAGCGTTGGATGGGAAATGCTCAGATTTGTGCACAGCACTGAAACCTGATGTCTGAAGTTTAAAGCTGCTAATCGCTCCCTCACAGAAAGATCTTCCCATGACATTGTTATGAATACGCTGCTTCCTAATTCACAGATCCTTAATAGATGGAGATTTTAAAATTCATTCATGGCGGAGGAACATGCAGGGCATTAGGAGTCGCCCAAATAAATACTCTCAGGTGATTCACAGGTGGCTTAGGATCGGTAAATAAAAGGCCGTGTGTGTGTGTGTTGTAGACATCGCGGCCCCTGCGACCCACCACCACTGTGAGGAAATGCGAGCTGGCACGTTTTTCTACAATAGACCATTTCACATCAAACACACTCCGAACGGCTTCATTTACATCTGAACGACTCAATTATGCAAATATTTCAAACAACGGCTACAATTCCTTTGCACCAAATCAGGTAAGTGGCTTTCACTAGTCCCAGTACATAAGGGAGCGAACTTCAGACACCGGACATGTCTTGGCTCATCAACTATGTTCAGTATCGGGGCAAATTGTGTAAGAGAGAATTTTTTTTGACAAGCTCTCTCTTTGACTGCCAAGCTGAATCAGGTGTGTCCAGGCATGGAAATAACCTCAAGACCCCAAGCTATTCCCGGCTTATGTTTTGCGCCAAGATCATTATATATATTATGTATAAGTATATAAGACTGTATACAAGCCTTTTTATATTGTATTGTTGATTTATACATTTGTGCATGTACATGTGGGTGTATGCATATATATGTAATATGAGTGTACACATTTGTATATATACACATACATGTGTTCACACATATAATTAGATTAATATTATAAACGCACATTCAAATAATATGTTGTTAACACTTATCTTTATATTAATTAATATTACTCCATATAATGTATTTATACATTAGATTGTATATATTGTTGATATTTTGTTGTGTTTTTTACTACTGTGTTTTAATACTGTTGTACTTAAGAGACGCAAAACAAATCGACAAATTCCTGTGTTCGCTCACACACTTGGCCAATAAACAGGAGTCTGATTATGGTTAATGGACACACTGTGATACAACTTACCTGAATGAACTGGATGGTCAGGGCACTTTTTCCCACACCACCTCCACCCACCACCACCAGCTTGTATCTTTCTTCCTCTGACGACATGGCTTATTCGATCTGCCACAAAACACACACACAACCTTGAAAACTGATTCATTAACAAGTCCAGAAAAAGCAATCTGGATAAAAGTAGCAAAAAAAAAAATAAAAAAAAATCCAGTGCGGATTAAGGATGAACAAATTCTCCGCAAGTTGAAAGTGACCCGTCTAAATTAGGCCTGATATTACGCAATAGTGACACCTTTTAATTTGGGGAATTTTATAATAAAGATCATATCTTATTATGTAGAGCTTGAGGACTGGCACTCTGCCACTTTATGTATAGCACTCAAGCGTCAAGTCTATTTTTTGCCAAAAAAGAAGCCTGGGTTTAAAAAAATAATGCCGTAAAAAAAAAATCATAATTACAATACTTGATATTTTCCCCAAATCATTCAGTCCTAGTTGTGAGTTTAGTAACAGCAGTGCAGTGCTCTGCTCTTCTCGTTTTGGGCCCTTTTGGTGTAAAAGAACGTGACGGGATGGAGCTAAAACAGAAAAGGGAATAGGAACTAAATGTGGGACCAAGATGGAAATGAGAAAGTATCGCCAAATACACGTGAGCGTAAGTAAAAGTGAACGAAACTTGTATTTAAGCAGATGAAAGATTGTGACGTCATTAAAAGAGGAAAAAAAACAATGAAGGAGAATAAAGAAAAGGTGTTACAGTGTTTCCGCTCACAAAACTTCAAAAAGCCAAGCCGCTCCCCGCACGAGATCCCTTTACAGGAGCTCGAACGCGCCACACGGAACAGATTTCACCGAGAAAGGCAGCCCGGTGGCCTGCGAAGTGAGTGGAGGAACGAAGAAGAAGATGATGATGAAGAAAAAAACTCGCCCATTGACTTACCTTTCCTTCCTTCCGCAGCCGCCTTCTTCTCGGAGGGAGTTTGCCACTCAGAGTCAAACGGATTGCGAGTTAAAAACGAGCGCCTCACCTTCGCCCCCAACTCACGCACGACACCCCGCTCCAGCCAAGACCATCTCTAAACCTCGCACACACACACACACGCGTTTCGGGGAATGCGGCAGCTTTCTTACTGATTTACCCTCCACTCTTGCGGCTACTTCAATTTTTTCATGGCCAGGAGCTACTTTTTTTCTCCTCCCCTCGCACTCTTTTTTTTTTTTTTTTTTCCTCACCCGTTTTCGGACAAGTCCCGCCTCTTCTGCGGTCGGATTGGCCAACGGCGTCTCCGCTCCGGCGCTGGAATTGGTTGACAGAGCTCACTTGAGCTATCCACCGGAGCGAGAGGCGCGTAGCCAATTGTAGCGCGGAACGCAGGAAGCTAATAGCCATTCCTGTAGCGCGGGGGGCGTGACCTGCGGGTTTACGGGCGGGAGGGGGAGAGAGAGAAAAAAAACAGCGCTTGCGGCGTAGCTAATTTCATACGTAACGCCGAGTGTAAAGAATGGGAGTGTCTCGCGTAGGCGTAAGAAAAAAAAGCGAATAAAAGAGTTTTTTCAGCAACAAGTGAACCACTGGTGTGCTTATAGACGAGGACGAAGGCGATCGATGATGACAGAAGTCGATATTAAACGATAGCAGCTGCTTTTTTCGGATCAGGGGGGTCGAAGTCATTGTCGTCTCCATATTTGGACATGGACCTGCCCGGACAGACGGTGTCCAGATAACACGAGCATTAGGGGGAAACCACGGCGTTTATCACAACGTGCTCGTGGCCTTGCTGAAATTAGGAAGGATGTGGCGTTGCTGAAGCTGTGCTCGCACTGGTGAAATCAGTAAAGAGCGCGTTATGGGCGTCCTCGTGCTCCGAGTTCGATAAATGTGAGAAACACCGTCTCGTGCGCGGCCTCGTCATCCACTCCACACCCCCCCCGGACATGAGTAACAGGGCGTAGTGAAACTTCAGGGAGCTCTTGTGTCTGAACCCAACCCAGATCCTCTACTCATGCGCAATATTTTCCTGTGCTGTGATTTCACAGTGGGTGTTCACCACTCAGGGACCCACTTTAGGACTGCACACTTCCAAAGGAGGCATTAAGCTCGTGTATGATCAGGCGTGATTTGAGGATATGTAAAGAAAAATATTCCACCCCCCCCCCCCAGGATTCAAAGTGTTATCATATGTAAAACATATGTAAAATGTACAGTGTGCAGATTACTGCTCCACAGACTAGACAATTAACAACTAAACAATAAGAACAAAACAAAATGATTTGTGGGCAGTGGAGGCCTAGTGGTTAGGACGCTGCCTTTGGGACCTGAAGGTCGCAGGTTCAAGTCCCGGCCCGGGCACCACTGAGGTACCCTTGAGCAAGGTACTGTCCCACTACACTGCTCCCTGGGTGCTGTTGGTAGCTGCCCGCTGCTCCACGTGTGATGGGTTAAATGCAGAGGTCA
>JBBPDA010039852.1:0-14497 GCA_037974385.1 Arnoldichthys spilopterus
CTTTGATTGTTTAACATATTATATTGTTGATTAATATTATTCATTGTGTTGTCTACATTGTTGTACTGTTTCTTGTTTTTACTATTATTTACAATGTACTTCAGAGACACCATCTGCCAGAAACAAATTCCTTGTATGTGTTCACTCACACACTTGGGCAAATAAACACGATTCTGATTCTGATTCTGATTAATTTAATTACTTGGTACCACTTCTTATGAATACTGTGTTCAGAATTACAACAATTTTTAAAATTGCCTTAAATGCGACAACAGCTTAAATATTTGTATGCAAAACACTTAATAATGCAAGAGCATTTTGTAAAGTCAGTTGATTTACAAACAAGACATACAAAATAGTAATTTGTGTACTGAGTACACAGATCAGATACTGTAATGCAATGTACATGTTTGCCTTAGTGTACAGATAGGTCTGTAAAAATACAGAAAATATACCATAACTACAGTGTGTTGTAGTGTAGTTTGTTGTAGTGTATTTTGAATGCTGACATTATAGATATTATATAAATTATATAAATTATATAATTTATAAACTCATTTATAGGACTGTAATGCATGTAACTGTGTATACTTATCAGCAATTGTGCAGGGCTATACTAAGCATTATAGGTTATTAACTAAGACCCATATAATTTTATAAAGGCATCTATAAAACTGTATGCATAAAATATTCACAAAAATGTTATGTTAAGTTACACAGGTTTCACTTTATGGAATCATCATTAAAGAATAATTTCCTTTTAAATTATATAATAATTTATATACTTTCAATAATTTAAGTTGAATTGAATTGAAGTAGAGTTGTAGAGTAGCATCATACATGTAATAATGATGATAGCAATTTTCATTAACTGAACGAACAAATCAAAAAAGTTTTTAAAACAGTGGTTAAAAACCACCAAATTGCTATTGTGTTTTAAAAGCTTGTAAACCTTGTAAAGGTTTTATATGAATGTGACCTATGTCCTAAAAGTAGATGAAGAAAACCTAGTTGAACAAATTAAGAAAAATGTTAGCATACAAAGTAGCAACAAATGGTTTACTTAATTACAATTAAATATTTGTGTAAAGTCAAAATTTTGTGTAAAGTGTTATTATAAAACATTTTTATTAGTAATTATTCACATTTATTGATTCAGTCATCATAAAATGATTAAATGATATAAGGGGAATGATATTAGTTTATAATAATGTAAGAAAAGCTAGAATTTGGGTAATGCGGTTTTGATATGAAATCAGAGTTTTAGCCCATTCCTCCATAAAGAACAGCTTCAACTTAATGATGTTGGTGGGTCTCCTCACATAAACCACTCACTTTAGGTGTCCACAACATTATAATTGGATTAAGGTCAGATCTTGGCCATTCTAGAACATTAACTTTATTCTTTTTTTACCCATTTACCCATACGGATATCTTGACATTTTCCTTTAGAATTCTCTTGTATAATTCAGAGTTCATTGTTACATCAATGATGGCAAGCCGTTCAGGCCCAGATGTAGTAAAATAGGCCCAAACCAGTATACTCCCACCACCAGGTTTCACAGATAGAATAAGGTTCTTATGCTGGAATGCAGTGTTTTTCTTTCTCTAAATATAATGCTCCCCATTTTAGCCAGAATGTTCTATTTTGACTTCATCCATCCACAAAACATCCTTTCAGTATACTTCTGGTTTGTCCACATGATATATAGCTGTAATGATCTGTAGATCCTCGAAGGATTTTTGGACACAAATGCTGGTAAAGTTTAAGGTTTTAATGACAAAGTTCAGGTCTTCAGAAAGGGTCAAAAAACACAGAAGTGTCACGAATGGAGGTGAGTCTAGAAACCAGTGCGGTTAACAAAAGAGTCTTTATTTGACAACCAGCAACAGAAAAGCCGGAGCTCTGGCAATTGGGGTTGGAAAGGTCACAAGGGGAGCTCGGTAGCAACAGCCCTCGCTCGAGCTAGGCTCAGCTCAGTCTGTCAAAGTTTGATACTGTATCCTGCTAAGGTCACGCTTAGGGAAGCGCTCTTTAAGCAGCACCAACCTGGTGCTGCGTGTTCAATACTAATACCCTCGTTCATTGCCTGTCCGACAGCACACACGAGTATCCTCCATGCTCTCCCTGCGCTCCAGCCCTGCCTATATTGCCAGGTGATGAGGGAACTAACTAGCCGCACCTGGAAATGGTTGGGCCAGTTAGTATTCGGAGGATGGAGACCGGCGCCCACCGCTGGGTGGCGGTAACCCCCCTCAACTGGAGGGGGTCTTACCCATTCCCTTATACCCCCCCCCCTCCCGGATGACCCCCAGCATCTTATGGGGCCAGCCCCTTCCCCGGGGTCTGGGCCTCTCTGGGCGCCAACGATGAAAGTCCTCCGTTAGGGTGGGGTCCACGACGTCGGCAGCCAGAATCCACCTCCGCTCCTCTGGCCCAAAGCTCTCCCAGTCGACTAAGTACTGAACCCTCCCAGCCCGTCTCCAACTGTCTAGGATGAACCTCCTCTGCTCGCTGGAACCACTCATCCACTGCAAGTACATTGGTGGAGGTGTTGTTCCATGGGAACAGAGGAGGCTGGTAGCCCAGCACACACTGGAATGGGGTTAGGCGAGTAGAAGTGTTCTGGAGGGAGTTCTGGGCATATTCTGTCCAGGGGAGAAATCTGGGCCAGTGATTCTGCTGGTTGTGGCAGAAACTTCGCATGAATCTGCCCAGTTCCTGGTTTAGTCTCTCCACCTGGCTGTTAGACTGAGGGTGGTAGCCTGACATCAAGCTGACCTTCACCCCCAGCTTCTCCATGAATCCCCTCCAGACCTGGGAGGTGAACTGAGGACCCCGGTCTGATACGATGTACACCGGCAACTCTGTGACCCTGAACACATGATTAAATAGTAACTCTGCCAACTCAAAGGCGGAGGGCAGTTTTGTCACCGGTAGCAGTCAACACATTTTGGAAAATCTGTCGACTAACACCACCACACAAGTGTATCCCTGTGACCTTGGGAGGTCTACCAGAAAATCTATGGCCAAGTGGGACAACGGCCTCTGGGGAATCTCCAAGGGCATTAATTTACCTACCGGCAGCTGCCTGGGAGACTTTGTGGTGGCACAGACCGAGCAGGACTTCACTACCTGCTCTGTGGTGGTCCTCATCTTAGGCCACCAGAATCTCTCAGCCAGCAACCGGTGTGTCCTGGAGATTCCAGGGTGCCCGGTGGCCTTACTGGTGTGCACCCACCTGACCAGTTCGACTCGCAACCATTCGAGGACAAAGGTCTTGTTGGCCGGACACTCAGGAGGCGTGTTCTTCTCCCGGTTCTCTCTCTCTATCTCTTCCTCAAACTCCCATCTAATGGGAGCGGCAAGCACGGCTTTTGGCAGGATGGTGTTTGGTTCCTCCTCTCCCGAATCTTTCTCTGATTGTCGGGAGAGGGCATCTGCCTTGCCATATTTCTTGCCGGGTCGATAGAGAGAAGTTGAACCGGGTGAAGAACAGTGCCCACCTGGCTTGGCGAGGGTTGAGGTGTTTGGCGGCACGGAGGTACTCAAGGTTCTTATGGTCCGTGAAGACCATGAAGGGGAACTTGGCAGCTTGAGGATTGGGGCCTGGGTGAACCTCTCCTTTAGGTCCCGAAAGGCTCTCTCAGCCTCCTCATTCCACCCCAGCAGTTTGTTGCGTGTCGCCTGTTTCTTAAGAAGAGAGGTCAGCGGAGCAGCCACCAAGCTAATCCCCTTATGAACCTCCAGTAAAAGTTCGGCAAACCCCAAGAACCTTTGCAATTCTTTTACCGTGGTAGGTCTGGGCCAATTTAGCACTGCGCTCACCTTCTCCCCATCCATTTTCACCCCCTCTGGGCTGATGATGTACCCCAAGAACGGAACCATGGGTGCGTGAAATTCGCACTTCTCCGCCTTGACGTACAGCTGGTTTTCTAATAACCAACGTAACACTGCCCACATGTTTTACGTGCTCAGCGCGATTCTTTGAGTAAATAAGAATGTCGTCGATGTAAGTTATGACCGTCTTTCCTAGCATGTCCCGAAAAACCTTGTTAATAAACGGCTGGAAAACCGCCGGTGCCAACGAGATGCCATACGGTACCACCAGGTACTCGTAGTGACCGTTGGTCGTGGAGAAGGCGGTTTTCCATTTGTCCCCCTCTTTAATGAGCACAAGATAATAAGCTGATCTTAAATCTAGCTTTGTGAAAATTGTTGCCCCTCGTACCTGCTCCAATGCTGCAGGCACCAGCAGCAATGGATAATGAAACGGCGTGATAACCTCGTTCAGCCCCCTATAATCTTTACAGGGTCATAGACCAACCAAAGAGCTGTGGCTTTCTCCTTGCTACCCTGCCATTAACACCATTGTTGTTCAGTGTTCTCCTAATGCTGGACTGATTAACATCAACATTCACCAATGTTAGGTCTTCAGTTACTCTGGGTTGAAGTTATCTTTTAATTGTCTACCACTTCTGATTAGGGTAACAATGATCTTGAATTTCCTCCATTTGTACACAATCTGTCTAATGGTTGATTTGTGGAGTCCAAACTCTATATACATATATGTTTCATGTGTTATGATGCTTTGCTACATCCCTGCACTTTACATAAAACAGGGTCTCACATATAATCATCCCATTGATTGAAAACACCAGACTGATATTCACCTTTAAATTACACACACAGATATGATATTGGATATTTAAAAAAAAATAAAGATTTTTGTTTCATTTGTTTAACTAAGTTTTCTCCATCTACATTTATGACTCAGATGATGTTTTAGGTCATATTCATATAAAAATATAAAAAGATTTCACAGGGTACAAAAACAATCAAAAACTACTGTATTGTTGCTGCCATAGCAAAACCACATCACTCAAATTCTAGCATTTTTTTTTACATTTTAACATTAAAAGCAACTAACATCTCTTTACATTACGTAATCATTTCATTACAGACAAATCAACAAAAATGTCCAAAATTAGGAATTTTAACTGTTAATTAAAGTGTAACTAATTAAAGTGTAACTTTAATGTTACTTTGTGTGCTAAGAAGTAAACTGCATAAATCAAACCAGAAGGTAATAAACACATTCATTATTAAACCACTCCTCAGTCATTCCTCAAAGTGTTTAGCAGAGTGGATGGGAGGATTCCATGGTTAAAGCATTAATCTCTCTATAAGCTGCTCCCTGATATGGATAGCGGCTGTAGACCATTCCATTGAAGCATCTTTATTACAATATCAAAAGGATTTTTTATTGCCTCTCTGTTTTCTGGATCAATGGAAAATCCCATTTGTAGTTTTTCTGAGCTGACTGTATTTAACACAGAGAAAGCTTTTATTCTTGCCAAAGAGCAAGGTGTCATCTATCAGATTCTTGCTGTATACAGTATCCTATCCTGATTCCTCATTTGTGGCCTAGAGACCTGAAACATTTACTGAATAGTCAACCTTTTCATTTTTTAATCTTTCACTTTTCTTGGAGTGTAGGGTAGGTTTAGGAAAGTAACACACCCTTTCCCTTTGTCTTTTTCCCTTTGTCTTTTATGGATTAAATGGATTTAGACTCTGAGCACTAGACTCTTCAGAAAAAAGGTTGCCACACAGATTCTTTAGAGCCAAACTCAAAACTGTCAACAGATTCAGGAAGCCAGTGTCCCACAGTCTGTGAAGAAACTGAAAAAGAATAGAGGTTTGATGCTAAAAGACAATGTTCTAAAACACATAAAATCTGACCTTACATTTCTTAATATATAAAAGATAAAGATTTAGGAAAGTTCTTCAGACTTTTGTTACTGAATATCTCTGATCTTGTGTTTAATGATATTTCTGACCTAAAAGCGGAAAGGAAAAGTGGAAACAAAATCCTAATTTAGAATAAAAAAGTTTCTTGTCTACAATAAATGTTTGGATGCTAGATGCTGTGATTTCAGCCAAAGAGAGGTCCTGACAGAAAGGCTCCCCAAACTGCACATGCAACAGTGTATATATATATATAAAAAAAACATAAAATAAAAAAAATAAATTATATATATATATATGTGTGTGTGTGTGTGTGTATTTTAGTAAACTTCCCATTCATAAGTGTGAGGTGAGACATATTCCTAATCAGGAGGCTATGCAAATATGGGTATATACAGTATGTGTTGGTGTCTGCAAGCATATTTTTGCATAAGAATATGTGTGGGTGTGTGTTGCACGCATTCAGATTTGAATATGGCTCGGATAGCTTGGAGCACTGAGCCTTTGCTCTCACAGAGGATCAAAGCAGCACTATGAGAGATATTCAGCCTTGGCCGCATGTGACACACTGAAAGACTGTTTGTGAAAAAGCTGTCTGTTTTTGTTATGCCACTGGGACATAGCAAAGACACATTTCTGTCTTCTTGTGTGTGTTTTTCTTTGGGGAGTATGAGGCTAATGATGTCTGCCTGGGGGCAAAATGGAAGGAACTGGATTTAAGCAACTTAAATTCAACCAGCTCAAAAGTTTCTGAATTAATCTCTCATAGGCCAGGTGTTCAGATGTCATATTCTGCACATGGAAGCCTCTATTTGTGTATGAGTTTTTGAATCTTTTAGGATTCAAAGGAGTTTTAGGGTCCATGCCATCTCATCTTCCAATTTTGGGCAGGAGTTTCTTGAAAATGTAACGGTTTTCGGGTGGTGTAGGCAGCAGATGCAGGCGGACTGTTGTTAACAGGTTTATTCCAAGACGAATGAACGAACAGGAAGACAAGGCAAAGGAACATTAAACACAGCAGGGTAAACACGGCACGTATAACAGGTTGAACCACAAACACTCGTGAAACACACAGGGCTTTTCAAGACGAACATCATTACGAACTGCTGACGGAAAGACAAGACGCAGCTGACAGGGGCGTGGCTAACACACGAGGACAGGACGCAACACAGAAGCACATGGCTAAGACACGTGATAACAACAGACCATCACAGAAAAAGTCAAGTAAAAGTAGAATATATGCAATATAAACAAACTTTATACAACCCAGCAAAGTTTCACAACTGTATCATAATTAGATTTTTTAGTTGTGAGGGCTAAAGTAGCATCCAAAATGTTTTTTGCATAATAACCATTTAACAACTTAACTGAGCTGCAATTTTAATGGTATAATTACAATTTCTTAAATAAGCATAGCTGTCAAGGCTCATGACTCATTTGCTTTGCTATGGTCTCACAGCTGTGAATGTAAATCTCACATGTTATCACACACTCAAAAAACGGTTGTTTTGCAAAATGCTGATGCTATACAGTAACAGTAATACTGGGGTCTGCTTCTTATTTAAATTGCATCTCTTGCTTTTGTCAGCCAGTACAGCCCTCTCAAATTAGCATGGTGTGTTGATTTTGTCTGCTGACACTTAAACAGAAATGCTAATCAAAATCTAGTAGCAGCTTAATGGCCCTCATACACAAGGTAAAAAAAAATCAATGAGAAATTTTATTTTCACTGCAGTGGGAGGTAAAAACTGTGGGAACAATATTAATGTTGTAAAATAAGTATCAATATTTGTTTTTCATTAAAAAGGTGATCAAAGTGGAAAGGTCAGGACAAACTAAACTTACACACAAGTTCAGATTTTTTATCCTTTTTGGGATAATTATTGGGCTCAGAAATATTTTTTTTGACCATCATTTTAAATAGAGGCATGAATAATTTATTGAGGGTACTGTAGGGTTTTTAAATTTGACCTCTTTCCCTTCAGTTTATGCGTTCCCGACCAATGACGGTGGGCACGGCATCTTAATCTGACTCCAATATTAATCGTGCTATTACCCGCATTAAGATCCCTAATTCGTTTAGTATGTGTTGAACTGAGATTCCAATGGGAGTTTGTATTTAACATATATCCTATTAATATGACTGCCTTAACTAAATCTCAGGGATTAAAACCTGTTTTGTTTATGGTCACCCAGAGCGTCAGACTACAGAAATTCTCTTATTCAGTTAGATATTCCATAAGATTCTGTCTGAGATAGGTGAGGAATCCTCAACCTCGTTAACATAGCTTCAACAACATCAAAGGAAACCATTTAACAGAATAACAGTGGTTTATTATAAAGTAGTAACATTAAGGATATTTAACAGTATAGTTACCATTACATTACCTATAGTTGCACAAGTTGCCATATGCAATCTGACAGTACTATGGACCGAGTGTATTCCATAATCAAATATAAGGATGTCTACAATGCCCTGAAGGCATCGGGGAATTTATTCCAATGTGATAATCTTTGACTCATGTTTATGTACCCAAAAGTCCAAACACATCAGAGTAACCAATGACCAGCTATGTTAACATTTGAATGTTTAAGCTGGCCAATCACTATGCTTCCTGAACATCAAACAGTTATACCAGCCAATAACCAGGCTTAGATGTGGCAGCATCCTGCTATAGAACCACTCACAATGACCAGTTAAGTTAGATGACATAACACAATGTACACAGAACATTGAGTGATATAAATCAGATCATGATATTCCTCATGGCATGTGCATTCATTTGATACCAGACATGGCATATCTGGTATGTTATCATGGTAACCATACTTTATACTTCAGAGGTTAAGAAGTTCACATTGGTCAGCTGGCCTAGTGGCCTCATGGGGAGGTAGAAGACTATGGTACATAACAAAGAGTGCCTGATTGTAAATACCAGTGGTGCCTCTGTAAACACCCTTACTCAAATGGCTAGATCTCATTTACATATATAGAGAGAGAGCTGGAAGCACAATTAAAGAATGTCCAACCACAGACCTACATAGACAGACAATCAACCTATTACATGGTTTTAGACAGTAGGAGGAAACCAGAGCACCTGGAGGAAACCCCACGCAAACATAGGAAGAGCTTACAAACCCCACACAGAAAGGCACCAGTGGCCGAGCTAGGGATTGAACCCAAGACCTTCTTGCTGTGAGGTGACAGTGTTAACCACTGCACCACTGTGCCGCCCTTTGTTCTAAATCAACTAGTTTAATGTAAAAATAATCCTTAACCAAAACTGGTTATTGGGGTGATTTGGTTAATTTTAGCTGGTTTTGGAGTGTATTTATTCATCTTAATATTCCTAAACTGCTGAATTGCCACCTTCAGATACTCTCCTGCTCATAACACATCACAGAACACATTGATCTCAGAAGTTCTGTGGGTGGGAATGTCTCATATAGTTATAAATAGTTTTACAACTGTATTCGCACCTTCATTTGCCATATCACTAAACAGCATGACAGCAGACATGTGCAGCCCTTGGTTCTACCACCAACTGCCCAGAGAACCTTTAACTGAGCTTTCAATGTGCTGAGGAGGAGGATGGAGCACTGTTTCTGGAGTCAGGGCTTGTCTTTCATCAGTGGGAGTGATGTATGATTATCTGCTCCCCCACACAGTGAAGCTTTAGGGGCTTCTGTGTTGAATAAAGGTAGTGCTGATAACACTGATAGCATTGATTCCCTTTTTCTCAGCTGGGTATGTGGAAATCCTTCCCAGCTATAACAGTATCTACTGGCATCGTCCTAGTAGCCTGTATGTGGAACATCCAAAAGCTTAACATCAGAGGCCAATAAGTTCTTGTATCAGCTTTTCCCTGAGAGAGAGGTCTTGTGTGAGCCTGATTAAATAGGAAGTCTACACAATCAATCAGAGCAGCTTACACTCCTGTATTATTATACTATCTTTCTTAAGCCTCATAAAGATTTTTGCCATGGTATTACAGGATCAGGTCACAGCAGAAAAAGGGTCAAGTTTATCATGTAAGCTTATTACCACACATGCCAGAGAAGAATTACCCCTGAGGCAGTGTTGTAGTTTGGGTATGTTACAGCCTGTAAATGGTGGGGGGCTGGTTAACAATGAGTTAAAACCACACCAAACTGTCACAAATTGTGGATGATAGGAAACAAGTGCAGAGAGGAGTACAAAAAGGGGTTTATTTAATAAGGGGACAAAACAAACACTGTGAAACATAAACTAAGAAAACAAACCAAGACACACAACAATGCTTAGGTACACATGACAGGGTTTGATGACACAAAGACTACATAGGGAGACAAACAAGGAGCACCTGAACATGGAGAGGAGGTGAGAGATGAGACACAGCTGTTAGGGCGTGGCTAGACAGAACGAACACGAGGCAAGGAAGCACATGGAACCCAAAACATAAACAGACGAGGGACACGTGGGACGAGACACGTCACACAAACGAACAGCTTTATTATGTACAGGTTGGCCTCGGGTGCCTTTCTGTGTGGAGTTTGCAAACTCTTCCCATGTTTGTCTGGGTTTTCTTCCCACTGTCAAAAGGCTTGCAATAGGTTCATTTAATATTCTAAATTGCCCGTAGGTGTGAGTGTGTGTGTGTAAGTGGTTGTCTGTCCATGTATTGCCCTGCGATGGGTTGGCTTCCTGTCCTGGGTGTACCCTGCCTTGGGCCCATAGTCAGCTACAATTGGCTCCAACTCCCCCATGACCAGAATGGAAGAAGCAGTTTGGAAAATGAATGAATTTCATATTAACATAATTTAGTATGACTATTCATTGTGGAAAAAACATAAAAACATAATCAACAACGATAGATAGAACTAGCTACATTACCTTACTAGAGTCCATTATGGACCATGCAAGCATATGCACACAATGGTCTTTTTCAGAGGTTTTCTCTTAGCTGCAGTACTTTTCTTATTAGACTTAGATATTATGGACATCAGGATTGTATTATTGTCCCTGAACTAGCCTGGGGCAATAGCAATCTTCTTTTAAGGTAGTAATGCTTGGTTGTAATTCCCATTTGACCATGGGTTTGTAGAACTTAAGACAAATTTCACCACATGTTAGAGGTTCAGAGCTTTCACTGTTAATTCAGAATATTTCTTTTTTGTATCAAAGTAACATAATGGTAGTGATAAGAAAATATGTATAACTATGCGTTTTTGTGAGTGTACACAAATCTTAATGGTTTCCTAGTGGGTGTATGGCATATAATTTTGCATCATGATGCAAACTGTACCTGCTCTTGTGCTTTGTTACGCTCCTATTTGTATTCAGCGGACTGGATCTTAGAATAAATTCCTGCCCCAAAGCCTACGCTGTGATTCATAGCAACTAACGTCTCACAGAATAATGTGGCATTTACCATGATCCGGGTGTGTTGCAGTAGGGCATAT
Organism: Arnoldichthys spilopterus; assembly: GCA_037974385.1. NCBI lineage: Eukaryota > Metazoa > Chordata > Actinopteri > Characiformes > Lepidarchidae > Arnoldichthys > Arnoldichthys spilopterus. Next base: position 11,195 of record JBBPDA010039852.1, read on the forward strand.
CTGCCCACATTTGCCTACTGGAGGTAGGGCCATAATGTCAAGCTTCTGTCGCCTTTTCAAGACATGAGTTGCATGAAATTATCCTTTTTTAAATAACCCTTCAAAGCGCTGTGCAGCACAAACTACACTATTTGCTTAGTAGTGGGTTGGCTATGGTTCAATACCCTTACAGTGTAACCTACCCTCTCTTCCTTGGCCGTTAGTGCCCTTGGCTGGCATTTATGTGCCTTCAGCTGGCAGTTTGCCAGTGATAATGCCCAGAAGCCTGAGATGATTGGTCTAAAGCTGCTCTTAAACTGCAATATCCATGCTCTGCTTGCAGCTGCCAGAAGGTTTCTTGACTGTTAACGGCAGGGGCTATTAAATATGAGGCTTTTTATGGAAGGCTAGTAGGGATGGTACAAGTCCTCCTGCTGTGCAAGTCTCTCTGGTCAGCCCTAAGCTCAGACTGGAGGTGTCATAATAAGCAAGGCTAGTTTTACTAAAGGAAAGAGACGAGACTCTTGGGGACCAGGTCCAGAAAAAAGCCCAGTTGCAGTGTTCATGAGCAATTTACACCTGCAGCTGTCTGTATTTCATCATAAAACTTAGGGATGCAGCTGTCCTATTCCAATAACAATTCTGATATCTAAACTCAGTATCATCTCTGAAACTGAAGGGTATGGGTGGACAGTAATTGGACATTTGATTCTCATTGTATACTAGCAAGGTAATCTAATGAATAGAACATTTGGGCCCATCCATGCTTGATGTTAAAATCAGCTCATCACAGGTGGACAAGAAGCCATGTAGTCATATGTATTTCACTCCCAACTCTGGTGTGAGATCGCAGTTGATTAGGTTGCTTGTAAGGCATTTGCAGGCAAGTTTATGGTCCAAAATAAATATGGCTTTGTGTCTTTGACAACCTTTTTTTAGTCAGTTGTATTTATTATCTAATTGTGTTAAAGACTTTAAAGTGACTGTGACAATAAACTGCACAGGGGCAATGTTTTAACATTTTCACTTATGCTACTTTTATCTGATTTATTTAAAAAGAAAAGTTCTGGAAAGAAAGTTTACACTTTCACTGGCAGCAATGATTTTTGGTTGTTTGCATAAAAAATAAATACTGATTACAGCATGGTGGTGCAGTAGTTAGTGCTGTTGTCTCACAACGAGAAAGTCCTTGGTTTGATCCCTAGGTCAGCCTTGGGTGCCTTTCTGTGCAGAGTTTGCAAGCTCTCCCTGTGTTCATGTGGGTTTTTTTCTGGGTGCTCCCATTTTACTCTAACTTTCCAAAGGCTTGCCATAGGTTGATTGGAAACTCTACATTGCCTGTAGACGTGAGTGTGTGTGTGTTGGTTGTTTGTCTAAGTCTGGCAAGGCAGACTTAGAATAAGGAACAATTGGATGAGACAGAACATTTACTGGGACTAAGGTGGAATACACAGGGGAAACACTTGCTTAGGCTCAAAGTCCCTGGTAGCTACCAACTTCTGGGCAGCTACCTTCTGTAAGGTCCCCAAAGTCTCTTTTCCTGAACAAGGGCTGCTGCCCTGAGCAGTCTTTGTCCTCACAACACTGCTCTCCTGAACAGCAGAGGACTCCAGAGATGAGCTGTGCTCCAACCGAGCTGCAGCAGGTGGCACCGGAGATGAGCTGCAGACACATTCAAAACTCAGATGAAAACAGTAGATTTAAGTGGCTATACAGTTGAGACTTGTTGAGAGCAACCATTAGGTTTTGTTCCTTTAGCAGATTATTTAGTGAAACTCTGCGATCCAAAAGGGTGTGCAAGTGCCATAAAATTTATATTAACCAAGAGAAATTTTTAATAGCAAATATGAGCTAATAGAGATGGCAAAGATGGTTTTTAAAAAATCCTTTTATCACGGAGCAGATTTTTAATTCTTCTAATTCTTTTAGAAGATTAGAAAGACTGAGAATGACCTTTATTTCCAAACATTATTGAATGTAGATTATTGACATCTGACCAATATCTGGTACATTTGATAAAGTCAGAATAAAGACAGGCATGCTACACAATGGAAAGAACAACTATGAGCATATCATTTGTAGTCTACAACCCCCCACAGTGTGGCACAGATAACAGAGCCATTATTCCAAAGCTGTTAGGTTAGACATGCCAGTTCCTGTCCCTGCAATCTCCACTTTACTAAGAGGATGTGATGTAGACCACATGCTGTACTCTCATGAGCTGCTGTTTGATTTGTTTTAACACTTAGAAAATGGTTCAGCTGAGGGCTATGAGAAAACATGCTTCCTTAATGGCTAGGAAGAGAAGAATCCAGAGATAACATAACTGAATATGACTTTGGCGGTGTTGTTTTTCAGCATAAGCAAATGCAAGACGCTTGCTTATTTATTTTGCCTGTCAAGTTGGGTGCATAATTTACCAAGGTTCTCCCTTGAGACCACTTACTGTAGAAAAACTTAGAAAGTTCACCAAGCTTTATATTGGAACTCATTTAACCAGTGTGCACTGAAGTGCAGATAATAAAGTAGGAGAAAAGCTCAAATATATGAATGGAAAAAACATATTTTGAAGCTAACTTCACTGTAGGGCATGACACAACACAGAGACTGTGTTAAGGAAGACTGCATTACGTCTCCAATACTCCAGCACTTTTCCAGTCCAGCTTATATGATTCTGGAGCTTTAGATTACCTAAATTAGATTAGATTAGGATAGATTATGTTGATAAACACACTTAACTTATACATACTTATAGTAGACATCAATGGGAAGAAGCCAAAACATTATAAGAGGCCAAGAGTCCCAGCAAGCACAATAGACTTTGCTCCTTCTGGATAGGTTGGGTGTTTTTACTTTTCCTATTATTCAGCATGAGTTATGCTGTGAGTGATGTTAAAGTTGGTAGAAAACTCTAATAATCAACCAAATTGTCTTACATCCCCACAGCCCTCAACCCACTTAAACTGCTTCCAACTTTGCATTAAAGTGGAATAGGTCTGTTCATGTGGTTTAGGACACAGTATGACTTACCATGAGCTATAAACATCCGCCAAACTTCACAATGTAGGTAAATGCTGCATGCAGAAAAAGCAAGGTCTGTTTTCACTAACCATTTTGAGAGTAGAGGTACTGATCTAGAATCAGTTATTGTGCCAATGACCATCATAAATAGAGAGAAATCTGCTCCAAGATCACACCTGCTTGTGTTTGATGTTGTCTAAGATGGCATGGTGTTGAAGTTGTTTGCATATTATGTGTCATAGTGTGTCTTAAACTGCAACAAGTGAATGGGGATTTAATGTTTTGAGAGAAATTTTGGGGATG
>JBBPDA010039908.1:0-14493 GCA_037974385.1 Arnoldichthys spilopterus
TTAACACTCTGTGCCCCCCAGGACCAGAGTTGGGCCCCCCGTCTTAACCTGCTGGAGTCTATTGGACCAAATAAAATTATATTAGCCAAAGTCAAAAAGCCAAAAAGACGTGTGAATGTCTTTCACTCATTAACATGTGGTTCAGGCCATAACAGTTATTACCACATTAGATCACCACAGGTATCGTTCCACAATTCATAAGGGATCATTGTGCTGAAAGTGGTTTGGCTGGAAGGTGTGGAGAGTAGTTTACAGACATTAACCACATTACCAAAGCTACTAATACTTTCATTGTACATAAACACGTTCTTCATGTTCTAATTTATTGTCATTCTATCCTCTACTCATTCATTCACTAGATTTAAACACATGTTCTCTCTCTGCTTGCATCCTGTCAACAGCAGTTTCCCAAGAACAACACCAATGACAAGCGGTCGCCATCTGTAACCATTATCGAAGTGTGACGGGATGCGTTTCTTCAACAAAGGACAAACCTTCTGACCACTGGTCATGCTATGCCCGTTTTGCTTGCTAGGATGAGCCAGGTATTATGGCAATTGGCTCCAGCAAGCCTCCCAATCGGGCCAGAAGAACTGCGGGCCTGGCCTCGGTGAAAGGCCACAGAGCGCCTCTTCCTCATCCTCCAGGGGTTTTGGAGATAAAGCTGGCCGGCAGAGAGGCGATTAACTCAGCCAAGGAGGCGCGGACCGAAAAGCGGGGCAGAGTGATGGGTTTTTCTCCGCTCCTTATCAATGAACAGCCAGCTGCTCTCAGCATCGTTATATGGGCACGGCTGAGGAGTCGCTGGAAACCCATAGGCTACCATCTCACTTTCCGTTCTACTGCCCCATCCTTCTATTTTCCTCCGATCCGGTTCGCCCTCTTCCTCTCTTGAGTCCGGCTTTCCATGCTTGTCGTTTTCTGACAGTAAAGCTTCAACCGTTTCTTCGGCGGAGCCAGATTCTCTGTAGACGTTTTTTTTTCTGATTCGAGCGGCTTGAACGGAAGCGTTCTTTTGTCGCGATGGCCGTCACGCATCCCGGAGCTTATTCTGAGCTTCAGCTTTTGTGTCATAAACCTGTTTTATTGGTGTAAATAAATGAACTTAATTTAACTAGAACACAGTTCTACTCAACTGCATAGGTTTAACCTTAGCATAGGCCATTTATTGACATTATCAGTATCAGCTTGTGTGCAACTCCCATGGTTCATTTTTTTTGGATGATGCCTAAGTGTATCCGTCACCTACTGTTAATTACAGGGCTTGATTTTAGTAGCATTGGTAGACTTGTATAAACTGATGCACAGTTCTTTACATTATAGACCTTTAAAATATATTTGGACAATCAAGGAAATAAGAAACGTTTAGTATTTTTAAGGCAAAGGCCCTCAAAACCTATAATTTGCTAAATATGACTAGACTCCACAACCTGAGAGGCTCTCTAAACCCTGCACATTGTTTCAACCCCTTGTTTACTCTCCTGAAATATCTGTGCAGAGAATCCACTGGCTAATTGTGGAGTGCCTACTGTGAGATTGTAGGCCACAAAAGGGAAGGATCAAGGAATGGTGCTGAATAATATATCAGAGCCTCACTACTCTGGTCTACCAACATGGGAATACATGGGAGTTTTTTTTCTTCTGCTTATGTAATGCAAGTTCACGCATATAGATAAGTATGTCATATGCATAACGCAGTATTTTCAGTCTGCTGTCTTTCTCCTTGATTATGACATAATTTATTTATGTTTACTTCTTCTTACGACAAGTTTGATGATCCTACTGCTTTCTTAGCTGGCACTCCAACCAATAACTTTCCCAACAACTTCATACTAACCATGCTTTTTTGGACAAAACCCTTTTTATTCAGGTGGGTGTAACCTGCCAATAGGGGTCAAGTTGGATCCATAGTCAGGAGGCTGACGCTGTTCGCTAATGAGCCAAAAGGTGACTAGGGAGCTGCTGCCGTATCAGTATTTAAGGACTCCTGAAGAAAGACGTCTCTTAGGTCTGTCAGTGCTAAAGGACACGTCCGTAAGGGACGTCCCCTCGTATATCTCACGGATGCCAATATCTCCTTCAGGGAGGACCTGTTCTCCAAACAAGGGCTGAAAACACTTCTCATTAGCAATAACCTAATACCAAGGGAGCCAAGTCTGGAAAACCCTTAAAAACAGTGGAGTTTCATGGTGGTGGTGGTGGTGATGGGTGGGTGGGGCTGGGTGTTGGAGGGAAGATGTAAACTTTGGCATTTTGATGATGAAACATTACTTTTTACAATATATTGTATATGATCATTTTTGTATACTCTTATCTAAATCTTAACCCGTAGAAGGCAAGTTATTGTCATTTTGATATAACATTTGCATTTAAATCTATATTTAAGTAGCTACTTATGTAATTATTTGTATTTAGGTTCTGTATTGACCGCTTGAGTCTGTCCTCACAACAAATAATTACACATTAGCCTCTATAGACGATCTACAGATATTCAAGTGGTGAAAACTAGTTCAGTCTCAACACTCTTTGGTCGTTTTCACACCTGAAAGTCTGGACCAAGGTCCAAACCATGGTTTGCATTGTTGATCCAGTGTATACATTTAATTCGGGTTGTTTTGCGTTCGCATTTTTGCAAGAAAACTACATTTTGCATGACACACATACAACCTGTTGCCATCACCTATATGGGCCGCATCTGCCTAGAATTGACACAGGTTTGTTGATGGGTCTGACATAGGTGTGTTGTCTATAAGTATAATGGCATCTTTTTTTATATTTACATTTATTGACATGCATGCTTTGTTGCCTACGACGAAAACCTGTCACACAAGGACTTACATTAGGAGCTGCTGTCAATCAAGATCCTACATGAGTTGATGTTCATTTTTACACAGAAAAGACAATTTTTTAATTCTTAAACATATTTTTAGTAGTAGTAGTAGTTATTTTGGGACATGTGGTTATTGACCTAACTGCTCTTTGTTTGAAGACAGTGAGGAACTCTGCAGTTCTAACTGTCAGGCAAAGTTTGTTCCACCACCTAGGGAACAGTGTGGAGTAAAAATGTGCCCCAGTGATACCAGTGTATGTACACACCATGAGCAGAAACAGTGGGCTGCACACCTGTGGGCAGCTTGGGGGTTGGGTGTCACGAGCACTCGGGAACTAAACTGATCCCTCTCTAGTGGCAAGCACTCTTCTACAGTTGTTAGGCCACAGCTGCCCCAAAAAACAATTAATGGCGTTGGCTGTGTCCCAAATCGCACACTTCTACACTTTACACACATTACTGAATGCATTTCTAATGGCTGTCCTCACCTTTCTGTATTCTGTTCGAAAAGTCTGAACCACCCAAAAAGGTTTTCACACCGCGAGTGAACCTAAAAATGGTTCAGCAGACCTCCTCTTTTGACCCAAGGCAGCTTTCACACACATTTAGATTTTCTACCAAACTGAAAAGTGTAAATGTGGCTGTGTGGGAGCTTTGATTGGTTAGGTTAGATGTAGGATCACTGTTTAATTTTGTAGAGATACGTACATTGGTGCTTGAAAGTTTGTGAACCATTTAAGATGTTCTTTTTTAATATATATATATATATATCTATATGAATGTGACCTAAAACCTCATCTGATTTTTAAACTGTGGGGTTTTGTCTTGTCCTTTCGGGTTCTGTTATGTTTTCCTTAGACGTGTCCCTGTCCTTGTTTCGTTTTGGTTTCTCCAAGTGCTCCTTGTCTCGTGTCTGTTAGCCATGCCTCGTCACCTGTCCCTTGTTTCCCGTCTCCTCCCCATGTCTTTGTGTTTGCCTCAGTCTTTGTCGGTTATGTGTCATATGTTAGCACTCCGCTTTAGTCATATGCACCTCAGCCTTGTCGTGTGTTCCCTAGCTCCGTTGTCTACACCCTCTCGTTGTTTCCCTTTCTTAGTTTCCTAATTCCTTGTTTGTTTTCTTAGTTTATGTTCTCAGTTGTTTTCGTTATATTTAAATCCCTTTAAATACAGCTCACTCGCCTGCACTTGCTTCCAACACCCCACAGTTCGTGACATAAACTCTTAAGTCCTGAAAAGTAGATGAAGAAAACCTAGTTGAAGAAATGACACAAAAAAATTATTATATTTGGTCATGTATTTATTGAAAAAAAATGATCATATCATATGATTGGAAGATAAAATCAGAGACTAGTGTTTTTTAATTAATGGGGTGACAGTCAGGTGTGAGTGGGAGACCCTGATTTGCTGAAAGAACAGGGATCCTGCAAAGCCTGATCACACATACAACACATTTATGGATGTGCATCATGGCTCAAACAAAGGAGGTGCCTGAGGACCTCAGAAAAAGCTGTTGTTTGTTGTAACCCAGTTGTTGTTGATGTCCATAAAGAACTTTTTGGCTTTTGGGCGTTACATTTGGAGGAAGAAAAACTCTATTACAGCAAAATGTCAGCATACGTCTTTCAAGCACCACTGTATGTAGTTGTCTGTAAATTAAAGGTTAAGCATCTACACAACACATACAGTGCACTTTTCAAATCGGTACTTACACACAACTTTGTATCAAATTGAAATAAAATATTTCCTCTTGTCCTAAAAGTTTAGAATCAACATTTTTGTCCGATTTTCTTCTCTCATTTCGATGACCTAGCGAGAAGTAATTGATACTTTTGTTATCTGTTGTAAATGTGACATCTAAGGGTTAACGATGCATTCTGCGTATCGCTAATTAGAACGGCAGGATGGCGAGGAACTCTGCTGTGAGGATAAAAGGAAACCAAAAATCATTCATCCCACGTCCATCCGAACATTTCCATTTATTCAGTGTAAATAGAGTGTACAGTTTCCTGCATTGACCTTGGCTATTGCTTGCTCCAGTGTTTGCCTTTTTGAGACACTAGCAAAAAATATGGGTTGCATTGTTGGGCCAGTGATTTCCATCTAGCAGCATAATGTTCATTTTTGTTTCTTCCGTCACATGAATCCAGCTGATAAGCGGGTTAGAATGACCATTTGTGCTCTTGCTATCAGCATGCAAGCTTCCACATAAGACCGCCCTTGTGCGGCAGTAACCACTGAAGTGAATGATCCACAGATGTGTGTCTTCTTGGTAAAATCCATACGGAATTACATTAAACCAGCACTCTGCATGTGTGGGTTTGATAAAGAAAAATTACTCAACTGTACTTTAAAAGGAATGGTCATGTGGATGCACCGACTATATTCATTTGAGCTAAAAAGCTTCAAAGCTGCCTTAATAAAGCAATTTTTTTCTAAATATTTGTAAGGAAATATTCATTTTTACCCCTCAAACCATGAATATATCTGTGCGTGAAAGTTAGAGAATGTACCAGTTTGACTGATGAAAATATGATGTGGTTTATATATAACACATATCCAGAGTTGGCTCACGGCATAGGCAACATAGGCAGCTACATTATGCCTAAATCCTTTATTAAGACCGATGGCCGCCAGTGGTCACTACTGAGTCATTTATTTCGTTGCCAGTGGGGGGATGGTTGGGAAAAATTGTCATAAAGTTATGATTCTGGGGTGATTTATCAATTTGTTGGTGCAGGTAGGGGATTTATGCACATTACAATATAGGGGGATATGTGTAAAGCTATAGTGGCATTTTTCTGCATCTAAATATTTTATGAAAAGTGGAACATGGAACTAGGTGAGAGGGAGTGTAAGGATTTCAGAGAGATGAAAAAAAATCAAAAATACTGTACCACAGGACATACCAATCTACCCAATGTATATATTTTTTTTGAGTGAAACAAAAGCGCTGAAATTGCAGAAATTGCTAATTTTTATATATTTAAAAATGCATTAAAACTTAAAGAATTTCAAAAACTTATTCAGATAATAAGTGATAAGTGATTTACAAAAAAAGGAGGATTTGGTGTAGGGTAGTGTTTAGAAGGTTATAGGACACCTCCATAAGCTTTTTTATGACAACCATCATTGACCTATATAGACATTTATAAAATAATATTTTAGCAAACGTCCCATATCAATACACTTTCTGGAGGGTAACTGACAAGAAAGAGCATCTTTATGACAAGTGACACCTTCGTTAATGCTAATGTAGATTTATGTCAGTTGTTGTGTAGTCTTGGATGCTGCCTTTCAGTAAAGTGTCGCTTTGATGTTTTAAATGAAACTCTCACTTGTCACAGTGTCACCAGTTGTCTGTTCTTTGAGGATGAATTAATGTCGGTTACACCTGCTCGTTTACGTCATAATCTTTGATGTGAAAAATTCCTTTTGAATATTTAATATCTGATTCATGTCACATCTGTCATGTACAACGCAGGTGTACTTATTGGAGAATTAGCTCTGGCCTGTAGCTGTCCCTGAACCCCATCCATTCATCCTAAACTGCTTCTTCTGTTTCCGGGTCATGGGGAAGCTGGAGCCAATCCCAGCTGACTACGGGCCTAAGGCGGGGTTCACCCAGGACAGGAGGCCCAACCCATCACAGGGCAACACAGCAACAGACAACCATTCATACACACACTCATACCTACGGGCAATTTAGAGCATCCAATCCACCTACTGCAGCCTTTGGACTGTGGGAGGAAACCGGAGAACCCGGAGGAAACACATGCCAACACGGGGAGAGCCGCACAGAAAGAAATATTGAATCTGATACAGGTGAGTGTGAAAAGAACAGGAAATGCACACGTTTGCACTGTATCACAAGGATGCATTTGACTTATCTGCTCAGAGCGAAGGACAGTTTAATAGACCAAAAAGGTCAGAAAAAGTTTTTAAAAAATCCTAACACAAGCAAATATCCTAATCTTTAAAAAAAAATTACTCGACAATGCTAGATGTGAACTTTTGATGGGCAGCAATTAATGATGTTTTACAATGTTTGAGCATGCTTTCTAGTTTTCTAGTGGCTAAGCCAAGAATCTGTAAAAAAATGTTTTTCTTCTCTGGAAAACTAAATTAATTGATATTTATATAATTAATATCACAACGTTACATTTTTTTAAGTGTTATATTTCAACTGCTTATATTTTAAACCTATGTTAAAATGGCTCTATTCACCACAAACTCTGACCGCAGCCCACAAAAGTTCCATATTTATAGTGACAAAACAGGCGATTTTTTTATTTTTTCTGGACAATCTCAGAAAGTCCTAGAAAATTCTGGGCAATTCTAAAAACGTCTGGGCAGTTCTCACAGTTCCAGAATATTCTCAGCCTCTAAAGTGAATGGAGAATGTTCTTGAAAACAGATTTCAAAATGTCATTGTCCTGATCACAGAAGCAACGTTCTTGTGGAACAACAGCTACTTTCTAATGATTTTAGTTTTTACAAAAATAAAATTACGTAGTGTAATATATCCACAGTACTCTAGAAGTCTTAGGCATCTATGCTAATGGTTTAAACACGTTGATCTCAGCAGTGAGTGTCTTAGAACCAGGGCAAAGAATCAGTAAAATCGATCCAGACGTTGATGTGTGAGCTGGGTAGAAGAACACAGGCCCTGATTTCTCCTTCATGCCTCCAGCCATTGCATGAATCTAATGAAGGACTGATTGAGCCCAACGCAGTTGTTTGGAGGGGAACTACAGTAATACTGGGCCTCTATGAGGAGAGCTCTGGGAATGGTTTAGCCAACACACTGACACAAACATCAGTCATCACTGGATTACGTTTTGACGTTAATTGGAGCTCTTTATTCTTAACTGCTCAGCTAAACATCTTATAAATATTGTTTTCCCAGACTTTTGCACAGCGCTGTATTTATTTTACATGTATACATGCTATATAGCTGGTTTCCAGTTGTTTCCTGAGGGATTGTGGAAATGTGTTGAATTTCCTGTCCATGGTCATCGATCATCCTCTCCAGATGTAGCAGATCGAGATCAGGCTGAAAAGCACTGGAGTGTTTCTTTACCCCAGTTGGAATAATCCTCTAACCCGGCAGCTTTAGAGTTTCGAGCTTTAAAGTTTGAACTCATTCTCCCTCAACACGCTCCCTCTCTCCCTCTGAAGAACAATCGATAGACATGCCTCCGCTTTCCGCAGGATAATGACGACCACTTTGCAAAGTCCAGGATTTTGGATGTCAGCCATGGCTGCAGATTTTTTTTTTTTTTTCCTTTGTCATTAAATCTTTCAAGGGCATCTGCCTGGTCCGTTTGCTCTCGTGGACATTTAAGCTGCTTACCTAGTGTTTTCACTTGGGCTGCACATTCCAGGGCAGTCTAACTCTGTGGCTGCTCGACGCTTGAAACTGAAGTTTTTTGTTGATTTGAAAAGCACACGTCCTCTACTGAGCATCAACCTCTGCACATTTTAATGCGCACAGTTTGTATGAATGTACATATTCGAAGAAAAACCTGTGTAAAAGTTATGGCAACCTTACATGTCTTATTGTGGGAGTATTTGTGCATTTATGGTGCATTCTGGTTGAAGGGGGAGGATGGAGTTTTGGATGTTCAACCACTTTTTGTCAAGGGTCGTTTCGGCCATTTGGTCTTCACCACATTTTACAGTTTGGTGTGTTTAGCCCCTTCCAGCGGTTATCAGAATTTTGTCCACCACCCCCACTCAACACGTACACCACTCGTTCTATCAAACCAAATTGACGCCTAATAATCCACAATGTACATTAGGCATAAATAAAAACAATTAACATTCATAGTCATAGACATCTTTCAAAAAAATTTACACTTTTGAAAAAACTGCATCATTAAAGAAAGCAAGCAAAACCACGAGTTTATGAAATTCAACTTTTATACACATCGGAACATCATAAATATTGTAAAAACATGTTCTTGGTGACCTTAGATGCATTTTCAGTTGAACACATTACCCTTTTTATTTTATGACGTCGTTTTCTTGCTGCAAATTCGTTTTTTTACATATTCTGTCCAAATACAACAAATGTTATATTGACAGTGATCTAAACTGATTCCTGTTCATGGATTTACTACCTACTTAAACTTATGAGGGCAAGAATCAAAGTTACAAGTTATGGCGAAGAGAAATCTATTAATATTAAATTAATTACACATATCTGATGTTTCTGATGACTGAACCTTACACAAAGGTTTCTCAAACTCTGTTCGCAGCTCTCAGACAGCGTGCCTCACACTCCTCTTTAGTGTCAAACCTGTTGCCATTGCCCTCACACCCTCCATACCAGAAGCGGCTGCACTCTTGATTGGAAGCGACAAAGTGCCATTTTAACGAGAAGTTGAAGCATGCCCCCACATCTTGAGGAAGCTGGCAAACATCTGTGTAGAGATTCATGAAGAAAATGACAGTAAAGGCATTGATTCCATTTTGCAAATAAACCATATGACCTTAAATGTGAACGTGTGTGGGGACTCTTAAGTGGCGGAACTGTCTAAGCCAGCTTTGGTTCTGGGGGGGCCGGTGTCCAGCACAGTTTGGAGTGTTTGGGCAGGGAAATCACCAAACTGTGTTGGATACCGGATCTCCAGGGCACCCCTGGTCTGAACCCTATCATCAGCAGATCAATTCCTGGCAATGCCACAGACAAGTCCAAGACAGCATAATTGTCCTCGACCTCTCTAGGTGGGTTGAATGCCCACCACCACTCTGTGGGTCCCCATAAAACTTCGACCAAACACTTCTACCATTCTGTGCTACCTTGGTCACTTTAGTCCAATGCATGGTACTGACTTGACTCAACTCAAGCCTTGTTTGTTTTCCACTGTGCTCAACACCATCATGATGCAACTGGAGATACATACAGACGCCTAGTGGTTAGAACGTTGCCCTTGTGAACTGAAGGTCACAGGTTCAAGTCCGAACCCAGGTACCTTCACTGCTCCCTGGGCGCTGTTGGTAGCTGCCCACTGCTCCACGTGTAATGCGTTAAATCCCTTCCTGCTCAGCCCACCTAGAACCACAATGAAGTAGGTACAAAAATAATACCCGGTACTAGGTACTTGCTTGGAAATGGAAAAGTGCAAAAGGCGAGTAGAGCCGAGCCGGTACCACTTGTTGGAAAAAAGCGACATTTGTAGTGTCTACACAAAGGCTGCAGCTTTCTAAACATTTGGTATTTTCAGTTTGGGAAAGTTTTACAAAAGGCTGTGTCTATTAAATTAAAATGTGTTGAAATATTGTGATAATCAGCGACTGTCAGCTAGAGGGGTAAGGCAATTCACACACAGTGAGGTCGGACCCGTAGGGCCCCCAAAATCTCTCCTACCAAATTTAGTTTAGGTGGAAAAATTGTTTGTTTGTTTTTTTTTTTATCAAGAAAACTCACCAACCTGCTCAGCAGAGAGCGAACATTTACATTTACATTTATTCATTTGTCTGACGCTTTTATCCAAAGCGACTTCCCAGCCATGGAGCAGAGGGACGGTACCTTGCTCAAGGGAACCTCAGTAGTGCCTGAGCCGGGACTTGAACCTGCGACCTTCAGGTCCCCAGCACAATGTCCTAACCACTAGGCCACCACTGGAGATTCACTTTTTGTATTTTTCCCCTGATATTGCTACGGCTCATGTGTTACTTGGCATCTTTCTAATGGCAAAAACAAGCCCTGTGTGTGTACTTGTGCGTATGGATTTATGTTACCCTCAGATGTTGATGGCTCATCCTGAAGAACACTTTCAAGCTCTGTAGGGTGAGGGGTGAAATTGTCAATATGTCAAGATACAACATTATTTATAGTGTAGAATAATTTTGTCAGTGCCAGTTGTCTTGAGGTAACAAGCTATTTACCAGGTTTCGATCAAACCTGCTCCTGTTGCCATTTTCACCCGTCTAAATCAACCTCTGGCTCACGCTGCCATGGTTGCTGCTGACTTACCCAATCCGCCACACGTCGCAGCGCACTCCGCTTCTGTCAGGAACCGATTGCTGTTCCCGTCACAGCCGCCGTACCAGAAGTGGGAGCATTTCCGAGCGTTTCGGTCATAAAACCACCGGGACTCATAACTTGAGCACACAGTGCCCACGTCTTTCGGCAGCAAGCATCGAGCTGAAAGCATTGAGCCAGTGTAAGTACAGTTAGCCTCATGCAGTGGGTAAAGTCTTCACAAGGCACATTATTACTGACAAAAAGCTTTAAAGCTAAAGTTTGACACATTTTGGTTGAATGAAAGGCTGAGGGCTGGAATAGGGATTGGGGCTGTTGTGTGACTGTTGAGTTGGGGACGTTTGTGCCCTCTGTGTTGGCCTTCATCTGTGTACTTTGCAAGCTAACGGCAATAGCATGCTGCTCTTGGCCTTTGTTACACTATTCAAGGCTACTGCTTACTCGTGTGTGGCCTAGATGCTGGGCTTTTTTAATGGACCAATCTTTCCAAAAAGAGAAAGAGGCCTAGTGGTTGAGAACTTGCCAGTGAAATCGAAGGATCGCAAGTTCCAAGGCACCTTTGAGCAAGGTACCGTCCTGCTACGCTGCTCCCTTGCAGCAATAGTCAAAATAATGATGTACCTTTAGATTCATCTGGCTTGCTTTGGTGTGTAACATCCTTAACACCTTTCCGTCCATTTGTGGTTCTGTCTCTCTCCTTGGGGGCTTCAGTGTTCCCTGGTTTTTCTGCGTATGACTCTGTGTGGTCATTCAGAAACATGTCCTCATTCTCATCTGGAAATACGTCTGTGAATATTTCAATATGTGGTTCCATATATGTGTAGGGCTCCACAGTTAACGCCTCAGTTGGTGGAATGGTGGTGGGAAGAACCGTGGTCGGAGGAGCGGTGGACTGATGATCTCTGACACACAAAAGGTACAGTTTGTTAGTCGTGTCCTGGTCGCCGTTTTTGGATTGTTCATCTAACATTTGGATATAGTTCATTTAAATGAAGTTTACTAAGCTGAGAGAGGCGGAGTCTATTGGGAAGAGGATGTTGAGGATGGAGCTGCCAGGCATGAGGAAAAGAGGAAGGCCAAGGAGAAGATTTATGGATGTGGGGAGAGAGGACATGCATGTGGTTGGTGTGAAAGAGGGAGATGTAAAGAACTGGAAGGAATGGAAACGGGGGATCCTCTACGGCATCTTCTTAAGGGAGCAGCCGAAAGAAGACTAGCAGGTCTTCCTTCAGCTGGAAGCTGTAATGCTCATGCTACTAAACAAAAATGTATCAAATTTCAAATTCAGGAAGGGTTCTCCTAAAGAAAGCATGCACGGATCAGATGCTAAAGACTGTATGTCATTAATATAACGTTTATTCATTATTATTGTTATTATTGTCCAGTATATGTTATAATATCTACTGATGATATACCTTTCTGGTAGACGCACAGGGCCAATGCCCCCATATGGTCCTGGCACAAATGTGCTACACTCATCCCTTTGAGAGGAGGGTTTGGGGAACAAATCTCCTGTAGCAAAAGTGAGGAAAATGACATTGAGCATCTTATAAAAATATACAAAAAGCAAAACTACAAGTATCTATTGAATGATCCGTAGACTTACATTAAAATTCACAATACTGGAGTTAGTTGTATGCACAAAGACAACAACGGCCCTTTTCATAGAGTTAAATCATTTGCTGGATGCTCTTTTTATACCCATGCATGCCCATGACCTGTTGGCGATTAACCTAATTAGTCACACTTTTTTTTAAGTATTACACAATGTTTTTTTGTTACCACTTTTTAAAATATTTAGCAATTCTCAGTTTTAACATTTGTCATCTTTACCCTTAACCTCGTTCAATTTTTAGTTATGGGTTACCATGATTTGCGTATCACTGCACATTTTATTCACGTTTCACACAGCCTCCCAACTTTTTTTGCAAATGTTGTTTGATGCTGAACACCAAAAGTGGAGAAACAAAAGGTCTGCCCCACACTTCCAGTTCCACAATGTGCGGTTTAAGAGCCCAACCGGTAGCTCAGTGAGCTTATGAGCCAGTTCTGGGGGAAGAGCCAGAAATGGGCCTCACCCAAGGCTCATAAAATGATTAAAAAAAAAAGAATCAAAGATAGCTAACGCTTTGAATACAGAGGGAATGAACTAAAGTAAAAACTCACAATGATTTTTTAAAGAATGACGCCAAAAAAAGTGCTAATAAAAAACAACACTTTGCAACTTAAACTCCAGGCTGAGCGTCCTGCAAGCTGCCCTTAAGTAGGTCAGTCACAGCTAGAGCTAGTTGCTACTAATTACTGAGCGGCCACTCTCTGTCTCCCTCTGGTGATGGCATGAGGTTATGGCAGTTGGTCCCTTATGTATAATATTTCGTATTTGTTTAGAATTCCTTGAGAATATCAAAACGGTAGGCATCACAAATTGTCATAGGCATAGAGTGTATTGTACACCCCTAGTTTCTAATGTTCTTCACAATGTAGTAATTGTGGTCATTATTCATTAAAAATAGAAATCGTTGATATGACAAATGATTCCAGACTTTTGGATTGTACTGTATATAACCTGGCAAAGAATCATGCGGATTTTTCTTACTAGTCAGCATGCGAAGGAAGGCTCTGAAGAATCGCTGGGCATACTTCAGATCCTTCAGGGCTAGTCGTCCTAGGTGTACCAAGTGCTGCTCCACTGGGGATGTGGTCAGTTCTTCGGCCTGTGTCCAGCTGAACTTTTCTCCCACCGTCAGGGTGAACAGCACCACATCCTGGCAAGTGCACAGCCTCGAAACGTAGTCCAGCTCCTCTTTGTCCAAGTACCCGGGGTCCTCACCGAGAATTGCTAGCACCATTTGTTTCTTCCTGGGTGCTTCTGCTTCTATGACAACATTGGTTACCATCCATCCCAGGGCGGAATCGAGGCGTGACGACCCACCGGCTTGCTTCATGGCTTCAGAAATGTGTCTCTTCATCATGCTGCGGTTCTTAAATGTGCTGAGACCGAATTCTTTCTTGATGTTGTAGTTGGGGTAGCTAGAGCTTTGCTGGTAGACCGCAATGCGGGCCTTCCCATCTTCTTTTGTGGGTTGAATGCTCACATCCACTTCATCTAGCAGAGAGACCAGAAGTTCCTTGACACCGGAGTACTGATCAGACTGAAGGTCATAGGAGGCATCCATCATTATAGTCAGGTCCACATCCACCTCTTCAGGTGGAGGGTTTAGGATGATGCCACATGAATGGTCTGGATTGCATCGATCTATGAATAAGACATACAGACCTTTAATACACAACTGTCCAGTATGACTAGTGTTAATCTTAACATTTTTAGGACAATCTCTAACTGTAGAACAGCAAGGTGGAGTTGCAAGGCATATGGCCCCAAGCATTGGGTTAAGGTTTGATTTTAAGACTATTTACCAAAGCAAATGACACACTCTTTGATCCGATGGTGTCTCTGAGCATCAAAAATCATGTAGCTCCTGGTTTCATCTGCCTGAGAAACAATACAGAGAAAAGAGGAAAAAGACATATTCAATATACGATATTAATATCTCCCTTTTCTTTATGAGTACTTTCAGTCCAAGCAGTTATAGGGACATTACGAGAGAAACTACCCACTAAGCAGCCCCCCTGAGAACTACACACCTTCATGGGCGTTTTTTCTGTTTGC